>BQNB010014170.1:0-75682 GCA_026074375.1 Tanacetum coccineum | reverse complement strand
ACCCCAAAAAGTCAACGGTCAAAGCCGAAGCCGTAATCGAAGAATCCTTAATGGGCCCACCCGAACCCATCTAATAGGCCGGGTCAGCCCATTAGTATATTACATGAAGACTATATAAGCCCAAGTTTAAATAAAAGCCCAAAATTCCTTTTTAAATCCAAACGGCCCAAAATCCTTATCCTGGCCCAAAGCATATAAAAGGCCCATTTCACTACTTAATCATTGTTAGGCCCAACTCTTTATACCATAACCCTGATAAGTCCTTACAAGGACTAACTCTGAAATAACAATACACACATTTAGGGACTATTGTTGCCAATTCTTAAACCTGTTACCCCTACAAGGACCAAAATTGCAAAACGAATATATAAGATGAGGGGCTACTTATGCCAACTCCCCAAACATTCACCTGATTCATATCAAACAAACAGGACACCCCATTTCCCGCCTTACTGTTCATCATCTCCCTTTTCCTTTTCCCTCTCCTCGATTACTGTTCACCCCAGCCAAAACCCATCAATCCCATCCATCCCCACCTCTTACCACCTTGGCAATCCTAGAAAACTCGATTGGCTAGTTAATAAGACAAAACGATCAAGGGTCTTAATGATTTTGCTTGGGCACAAAGAAAAAAAATAAGGGCCAAGATGACTTTGAGCTTATACTCACACAAGAAGCACACTCCTCAACTGTCTCTATGAAGAAACACACCAAGGACTCAAGACTTAGTATAAATAGGACCCTAGTTAGCTTATTTCAGTTTTGTCGAATTTTGTTAAGAGTCAAAAGCTTGTAAAACATCATTTGTACCATTTTATTACTGTCTTATTTCAATATATTGCACTTTAATTTTCTTGTCATTTAATTTCTTGTCATTTAAAATACTTGCATTTTAATCATTGTCATTTTTAAAGCTTTCTTTAATTTACTGTCATTTACCTTACTTGTTGTTTAAATACCTGTTTTAAGCTCCATTATAAGTTTTTAAGTCTTTAAAATCTTATTTGAAAGCTTGATTTAAATTCTGTCAAAAAAAAAAAAAAAAAAAGAATCTGTGAAGAATCATTGGAGCATGGTTTATAAGGGATGGCCATTGGTTTAGAGCTTTTGGGAAGCATTTAGGATTGTTTTATAAGCTGTTGAGAGCTTATACTCTTACCAAAAGCTTGGACCTTTTGTAAGTTTCTCTTTTAATTTTTTGCTTATTATCACTGTTCATTTGCTTATTGGTTGCTTATTTACTGTTTGTCTTGCTTATTTATGTGCTTTTTATGCTTATTGTCCTTCCTTAATGCTTATTTGTCTTATATTTAAGTTTACTTGAAAACTGCTTATTTTTGCTTCAATCTGCATTGTTACTTGTTTGCTTATTCAATTGCTTATTACTGTCTTCTTTTTGCTTATTTTTGTTCAAAATCTGTTTGTTACCATCTGTTCTTAAAGCCCTTTGCCTAAATCCTTCTAAATCACTTTTTAAAAGGGATTTTGCCACTTAAAGGGGTGTTTGGGATAGTGGGTCAAACGGGTCATTTGGTGTTAAAAAACCAATTGGGTCATTTGGCAATCTTTAACAAGCATATTTAAGTGGTTTTTAAGCTGTTTTTAAAGAACTTTAAGATTGATTGTTTGTTTTTGAGTTTTTCCTAAGTGTTGATGAAACTGTTGGTGACAAAACATTTTCACCAAGCTTATTTGATTAAGCTTATAAAACCAACTTTGAAGTCTTGTTTTAGTCCTCTTTTAGGTGTCAAATTTATAGGATAAAGTGTCTTTTAAGTTTCCCTTTGTTTTATAAAATTCTGTCAATTTTTGTAAGTATTTTTCATAGTTAAAACTGCCCCTTTTTCATTTCCATATATCAGATGCTTTAAAGTGTTTTTAGTTTTTAAATTTTTGAGCACAAGCTCTTTAGGAGCTTGTCTCCATCTGTTTTGACTTACTTTTCCATTTTGAGCTTATTTTATAGCTTATTTTGAGTCTGCTTAATAGCCCCTTTTAAAACTGAAAATAGCCAAAGTTAGTGTATGTTGTGTAAACAGCTCTTTTCACAGCCATTTTTCCCTGCTTATTTTTGTTACAAACTTTAATATTTCTTGCATTTTTAGAAAGCCCTTAAGCTGGTCTAAAAGCCCATATAAGCCCCATCCCCTAAGGTCCACTCTAATTGGCATAAATTTAAGCAAAAAAAAAAGAGTGCCCCTTGGCTGCTTGTATGCAGTTTAAGCCATTTAGCTTATTGCCTTTGCTTGCTTATTTGTCTGAATTTTTTTGTGCTTATTTTTGCTCTATTTTGCTTATTAGGTTAGGAAGCTTATCTGTCTTTGCTTATTTCATTTTAACTTGTGCTTATTTGCTTTTAATTTGTTAAACAGTTTAGCTTTTCTTAGTACTTAGTATAAAAAGTATAATCTGCCATTTTCCTCTGCTTATTTTTCAGTTATAAAAAAGTTGTTTTTTTTAAATCTGCTTATTTTTGTCTGTTTTATAAGTATGTAAAAAAAAAGTAAAAAAAATATTTTTGCAAAAAGGGAGATCCAAGGTTCGAACCCTGGACCTCCCCCTTGCATACTCAACACCTCACACACCACTCTCTACTCCAAAACGCCCTTGGGTCTTTTTCAGTTAGTGTTTGCAAGATTTAATATATATAGTCATTTTGCACTCTTTAGCTTATAAGCATTTCTGGCTTGTTAACAGCTTATTTATAAGCTGTCTTTAGCTTCAAGTACTTTTCTGTATTTTTTTTACATTTTTCCATTAAAGTTTCGTATTTTTTATTAATTATTTTCTTTATAAGTGTTTTTAATTCATAAAAAATTATAAAAAAGTCATAAAAAATATAATTCTTTTTTAGAAAATTTTCTTTTTATCATTTAGCACTTAGGAAAATTAATTTTGCATCCGTAGGGTTTAAATTTCAAAATTCCGTTTTTTAAAGAACGGGTTTAGGTCCCGGTTCTCGTTTTTAAGTTTAAATCACTATTAGCTTTCGTTTTTAGGATTTCTTTAATCGTTTTTGCATTTTAATTGTAGAATTAGGAATCCAAACCAATCTTTGCCCATTTAATCACGCGATCACAAACGTCTTCGATTTTCAATTTGCACCTCGATGGGATTACGACCCGGAGGATTTTTGATTTTTCCTTTGGTCAAAAGGAATTTCTTTGAATCTCTCGGAATACTTACTTACTACAATTGAATTATAATCTTGAAATTATCCTTATATATTTATTATATTTATTATAATTTTCGTTATTAGTTGAAAAATTACGATTCTTATCATTTTGGAATCCTAAAAATATGTATTATTTATTAAAAATATCAAACTTGCTGTTTGAATAATTTTTATAAAAAGTTTTTATAAAAATTCTTTTATAAATCCGTTTGCTTATCGTATAACTTGTTTTTATCATAACTTTTTCGTTATTTATCCGTTTGACAAGTTTCTTACTTTTTCGGAATAGTCGTGAAATGTATTATCTTATAAAAATATAAAATAAGTATATTTTTAAGACACTTTGGGACAGAATGTTCAACTAACATTCATAAGTCCATTTTTGACCTAGTTTTTATGTTTTACCACTTTAGACTTTTTAAGCTTAATTAAGATTGTAAAATACTTAGGTATCCATTTATAACTTCATATTACTAACCATAAAACATGTGTATAAGTTCATAAAACTATATTTACAAGAAAATTCCAAGTTTACAAGTTAAACATGTCCTAATGGTGATTTAAACTATAAAGAATTAACATATGCATATTAATGATAATTGTAAGAACATAAAGAGTTCAAGTAGACCTTAGGATGTGTGAAGATGATGATAAACAAATGCTAAACCCTTGTTTAGCCCTAGAATCCAAGCTTGCACTTAAGAAAACCCTTGTTTTCTTCAATAAAATCCCTAGCTTCCTTTTCTTGATTATTACTTGTAAATGGTGATTCAATGGTTGGAAACACCTTAGAACATCTTAGGATGGATGTGTATGGAAGTGTATAGGTTGTATAAAATTTAGTATGGATTTGTTATAAAGGGGTGCTTGTGCCGTGAGCTATATGGAGCACCAAGGAAGAGTTTTTGTTGAATTTTGGCTAAGTGTTTATGTATATGTGTTATCTCTTTCTAGTAATGCATGTATATATGGAAGTCTTGGTCAATAGTCAAGTAAACATTCAAAGAGACATAAGGAGGGTTTTAGGGATTCTTGCTTTCTTGTCTAGAGTCAAAGTAACAAGGTATGGCTAGGTTTTAAATGCAAGAGATGTACATTGACCAAGTTGTGAATTTTTCTTATATCTTTGTATCCATTGCCATAATTTCGGTTATAAGAAGATATATGTGATGTTGTTGAGTAATTTTTATGTATTGGGTATAAATGTGGGTATTTGTTGAAGCGTAGAAAAGTTTTGGTGGTTCCGGAAGTGCCTAAACGCAATTTATCGCGAAACGTATACACTTTACGTATCCGATAAAGTTAAAATGAACAAAGTTAATAATT
The DNA here is from genome assembly GCA_026074375.1 of Tanacetum coccineum. NCBI lineage: Eukaryota > Viridiplantae > Streptophyta > Magnoliopsida > Asterales > Asteraceae > Tanacetum > Tanacetum coccineum. Next base: position 71,181 of record BQNB010014170.1, on the reverse strand, counting down.
ATTCTCAAAATAATTATATAACCCTTGCTTGATGTAAACATTTAATTGTTTGATGCCTGTTTATATTTAACGCTAATATTTGGCGTACGCGATTTAACTTAACGTTTATGATTTAAAGCAAATGCGTACAATACAAAAGGTACATTGCGGATTTATCGACGTCGTCAATGACTTGAAAACACAGGGTGTTATAATGGGAACCAAGATCCGTCGAACTACAGGTATTCCCCCAAGTAAAACAAGCTATTGAGTAATCGACTGGGTTATTAACACAAGCCCATCAACAAATAATAACCCTTCAAAACACATAGGTACAATTTCAAAGCTACAATAACAGATGGAACAACGACAGCAGAGTTTACTTTCTTCACAAACGCCGGCCAAAAGATCACAGGCAATAGTTGCTCACACCTTATGGAGAAATACAAAGCAACAAATAACAGCCAGTTACCAGTTGAGATAACAAACACAATTGGCGAAAAACATATCTTTCAAATCCAGTTTGGCGAATCCACAAAGAAAGGAGCTGGTCGATTTATAGTCAATGACATTCTGGACATTCAACCGGCAGCTAATGCACAAATCACAGGTCCGTGGTTATGTTATATGCTACTACAGAAACTGTAATGCCAGTTTTTAAAAACAAAATTACTTCAATGCAGGTGACAAATTGGCAGCAGCCTCGGCTTTAACACTTGATCAGCCAGGTAAGAAAGACGAGGTTCCAGATACTCAGATAGCAACAAGCTCATCCCCAACAATCAAAGAATCAGGCAGTAAAAACAACGATATGCCAGGTACGTGTTACCATTAGTATTTTAAACTAGCATCATTTAACACATCAGCCTTTAATCCTATCACTATTGCTCTTTTGTCTCCATGTGATAGTAAAAAAAGATTTTTCTTTGGGCCATGTATCCACTTACTTCTGTTAGTGATGTTCTGTACCTACAGTCACCTATTCCGTGACAAAACACATACAAATAAACAATGAATAGACACCATGTGAACCTCTAAGATGCATACAAAAAACTAATATTCCAGGATAACACAACTATTCAAACAAAGTTTAAAAAAATCAAATGTACAGTGTGTTCTTTTTTCTTCTACGGTCTACCACTAAAAATATGTGCCTCAAGTTGCTAAAAAGGTAAATGTACTACTAAATGCCACTTCCCTTAAACAGTCATTTTTTTACCAAAATTACTGCAGCTGCATTAGAAACCCGAAACATATTTTAATACGTTGAACCAAATTTCTTTTTCCAAACAGTATCAATATCTCTGATATTTAGTAACGTTGGATTTTTTTTGAAAGGAACACCTCCAACTGACGTCATAGAAACCGTTGCAGAGACAATTGCATCAACTATACCTCACCGTCCTTTTGAACCACATCCAACAAGAAAGGATAGTTCAGCTGCCAGAACGCCAAAGGAACCAAAGGCACCAACTGCAAAGAGATCTCTCAACAGAGACCTATCACTTGAAGCAAAAAAAAAGAAAGAACATTAGAACGGTTATGACGGTATGGCAAAGCAACATGGTAGAAAACAACAGGTAGCTTAAATTGTTTCTTGCATTTTCGGCGAATCAGTCGTACAACTTAGTTTAAGATGGTACGGAAAAAAGAAAAGCAGCATACGACTCAAATTGTCTACCACAGTTTGAAATGTCACCTCTGTTTGTCTGCGCAAAATTGTATTTTGGTAGGGAAAGTATGCTAAGGCTTAGGAACTTAGTTTATCGCAGCACAATAAAAAACGATCTATAGCTTCAAATGCCTAATCCGCATTTTGTATATGATCTTCCTATAATGTAGATACTTATCTAGCCTTTCCTAACTCAATTCTACACACCTCACTATAACTTTACAGTTTACTCATCTGTGTTTCATTCAAATAGCAAAAGTAAATATAGAGTGTGCAAATGACCAGTTATAATACACAAATCTTGCAATAACAACAATTATACATTACACTTGCATGAACAAACGAATAATCAAACCAAAGAAGATAAACAACCGTTGGGTACACATTACTGTCTCAACAATAAAGAATCTCACATTTATTTCATAAAACATGACACATAAACAATACACAAACACACAAACGACGATACAACAACATAATTAGAACACACAAAGTAAACCACACACGAGTCCAGACCTATCTTACACATAGGACATTATTAACACACTCCAAACACATATTACACAGGAAGTAACATCGTCGCACGGCTACCACAGAAGAACCCCATAGAACATAGCATGATTTAATAGTCCATATTTCCCTCGAGCTTCTCAATGAAAATATCCTTCTCCCGAACCCTGAGCTCAAACTTCATGCCAATTATCTGCAGTTTCATCAAGTTTCAAATATCTTTATCTTGGATCTCCTTCACGAACTTAGCCATCTTTCCCGGCACCAACTTTGGTTCAAGCATATCCAACTCATTAACAAAATTCACTCTCTCATCGACAATAGCAGTCACACGCATATACAATGCATTAATCTCTCTAGCCAGCCTCACATCCTCAAGCTTTTCCCTATTACACCCGTAATATGAACTGCGGCTCCCAATTAGCCGTACCCACACGCCTGCGTAGCTTATCGCAAATTGGTAACGCAGCCATTGATTATGATGCTTAAACTTTGATAGGAAATGCATGCAGTAAGTACCCTATAAATAGACACTCTCTACACCCCTCACCATACCATAACGACAAAAAAAATAAAGTATCCTACATGCCTTTACTATACATACATTGTCTGTATCTACTTTAAATCACAAACAGGGTACATCCCAAACTTTTCCAAAAGTTCCAGAATCCCTAACCGATTTCCTAACCAATTCAAATAAAAACAACAACTAAAAGGTACCCCACTCTAACATTATTACAAAAAAACAATACCATCATTCCGTAAGATCTAATCACAACATATCCACTACATTTTGTATATATCTCAAAACACAATTAAAGTTCCAGCACTCTCTGCACCCCTCACCATACCACAATGACCAAAATAATAGAGTATTCTACAAGGCTTTACTATACATACATTTTAAAAGACCGTAAATGTAATAAGAAGTCGTAATAAGCAAACGACTGCATCTGTGTGTCTACAGCAAGTGAAGTGTAATAAGCGTGCAATTAAGTGGGCACGTCTAAAACAATCGTGTCTGTAATATCGCTATAAGCAATATAAATTTGTTTTCTTTTTCTTTTCCAAACTAACGCCGCGTACCTAGATATGAGCAGCATCACCAATTCCAAGCCCGAATATCAAACACCTACTCATACCTCTGTTACTGCCAGAACTTCCAATACCTGCATAGATACAAAGGCAATGAAATTTGCATTCATAACAAAACCAATAACAGCGTGACGCGAAAACAACCGTTATCAACAAAACAACAATTCCATACCCAAGGTATCAGATTGAATTCGACACTCAAACTCAGGACACCAACCTCTTTTCTTCATATTCCAAAGCAACACCACGCAAGAACACCGACTTAAAAACAATCGTAAAAGACCAATACTTCTACATGACGTAGACGTGATAACTTGAATTCTCAAAAAGCTACAACAGATTAAGACTACCCTACACTAATCTGAATTCAATCAACGACAACCTAAATTAGCTAGATCTTAAACCTAAAATTAAAACTAGAAAGTCTAATTTTAAATACTTTAAACTTGCATACTAAACTGATTCAAACTAATATAGTCAAAAGGCAATACCAAAGTTAAACTTGAACTAACTCATATGCGCCAAAATGCAGTAAAATGGATTGAAACTAAATTCCACTTACTCATATGCAATCCTAAACTCAATCCACCAAATCAAATCTAAGAACCACATTAAACCAAAAGAACTTATTAAACCTTATTTAAAACTAATAAAATCTTTCACTGATACTGAAGTAAAGCTACTAAAATCAGATTGAAAAACAAGAACAAGCTTAGCAGTAGAAACAAGGTTTCTACTGCTATTGCCAAACACCCCTTTAAAATTCAAAAAACCACATTAAGCTTAACACAGACAAAACAAGCTACTCACATCATGTGCCATGCATAATACACAAAAAACAACATGAAAAAGTAATTGTACCTCAAATAACAACAGAACAACATAGAACAAATGCATACTAACATAAATTTCATTCATAGAAGCTTCATTTACATAAGCCATACAAACATCGACAGTAGCTTCCATCTACCCATACTACATAAACAAGACGCATATAACTACGACATAAAAACTTCATCCACACTACATAACCATTGATACGACTACCATACCTAAGAACCCACTACCATGTACATATTTAAGGGCTGCTTCCACCAAAAGCTTGACAACACTATGAGAGCCCATACAAAAGAGACATACCTACCCCAAAAAGACATTGACACACATTCACAACCCAAACACCACCCTATACTGCCCCATTCCTCCTAAGCCTACCAATACATATGTTCTTCTCAGCTATCTTCACTTTAACCTCCTTCATCATAAGACGGCAACGAACTGCTTTCTCCAAATTGTCCAAATGCAAACTCTCCAACAAACCCAAAATGGCATCACCATCAACTAAATCCTCATCATCCCTAAACTCAGCAATTGAAACAGCCAACCTCCTAACACTCCTTGAATGGTCACGTGACAACTTATGAAACTGATCCACCTTGCTCACATCTGCAGATACTTCCCGATACAACACTGTCAACAAACGTGCCCTAGATGATTGAGGAACATGCTTATCAGGCAACTGAGCAACATTTACATTAGGCAAATGAACACCATTCCCATTAAGCAACTAAGAATTATGCCCATTAGGTAACTCAGAAACATGTCCATTAGGCATTCTCAAAACATGTCCATTAGGCAAGTGAGAAACATGCCCATTAGGCGACTCAGAAACATGCCCAGTTACAACACCTTGAACCACCGAAGAAGACACATTTGAAGATTGCGCCATTTGATAACCAGTGAAAACTAAATAAAAACAATGAAAAAGAAAGGACGACACAACCAATGTAAAAACCCTACACTTATATAGGGAACACGAGAGGTGCTCAACATCGAGCCACAAAAAACAAAAACCATCAAACACCACCGGAATGACTGATACTAACGGAGTACACAAGAAAAAGCCTCCAAAACCACTATCAAGCCCACTACACTTAACCCATAATTTTTTTTACAGATTGTTATTACAGTTTGAAACTACATAAACCTAAAAAAATTACTTAGCACCCTTTTATTTAAATGATAAAACAAAATTTTTAACATTATAAGTATACAATATTTAAACAAATAAAAAGTAACAAAAACATGTAACAAACTTTACTTCCCGAATATACAAAAATTAAAAGTCCTAGGCAAAAAAAAAATATTTTACAAAAAAAATGAACCATAAATGAACAACCCAATAAAAAAACCCTAGGCTCCGCTGTGAAGCACAGGCTACAAGACCTCGTTAATTTAACTAGCTACTATATTTAGGAGCTAATTAACTAGTGTATTATTGTTGTGTAAATTTTGAAATTTGGAAGAGTGTAAACGTGAAGAATAAAGTAAGCTATCAGCAACCTCGATTTAGATGTAATATTTAAGGAAATAATGTTAAATTGCAAGATCCAAACACAAGATTTTCAAGAGAACTTTTAGATGGTTGAAGTTATTAACGTAAGAAAAAGGACTCTTATAGAAAAATGTACAAGCGGAGGTACTAGTCTACTTTTGGTAGAACCGGAAGCAACCTTTTTACCTTTGATAAGGGTAGGGTTTATCTACGTTTATCCAAGCGTAAAAGCACGTGATAAGTTAAAGTTTGTTTTTAAAATAGATGACAAGGTTATGACTCATAACTTATCATCTATTTCAAAAACATTCTTAAACTTATCACGTGCTTTTACTTGCTCGAGACTATCCCAAATCACTCCTCCCTTTTCCCGAAGAAGAGGAGCAGCACCTGCTGGTCCTAAAATTATAGATGAGGATATTAGGCTTCTTCAACTTCCTTGGAAAACCATTTAGATGCACTTGGGCGCTGCCCTTTCTTCCCGATGCGATATGATTTCCTTTCACCTCGGCGGGTTGGCCACGACTTTCTTTCTACAATGGTAGCCTCTGATAACATCTTTTTTTGTTTTTGTCAAGAGAAGGAAAAGACTGTAGTGGTTTCTCATCAAGCATTGATGGCTTAAACAACTTTAACTTTTCAACGTTAATAGCCTGGTACATCTCCATATCTGCTGGTAGCTTTAGTTGACACACATTCTTATCGATTTTCTTGAGGATTTGAAACGGCCCATAAGGAATGAGTTTAATTTTCTTACCCTCAGTTTTCAGCCTTACTTCAGTTCTGTGACGATCACCTTCTTGAAAATTTCCTTCAACTCGCTGACGATCATGCCATTTTTTCTCATCGTTCTCTAAAGACGAGTTTCAATACATACCAACCTTAGGCGGTGTTGAATATGCTATTAGTTGGCTGTCATGTTCACTAACTTGATTCATTGGCATGTTACAAACATCTTCAAATACCTTAGGGTATGCTGCTATAACATTTTCAGGTTAATTAAGAATATGAGATAAGGTATATTCCTTATTTACGCTTTCCATGGGGCGTACAAGTGAGAGCATAACGACTTGAGACACATTCACTAATCGACGTGCTTGGCAAGCCGTGGTAAACATTGCTCCTATTTATGAGATATTTTTTTCATCTTTCTCGAATTGATATTTTTGTGCACGTCAAAAATATATTGCATTTCGTTCCTAAAGATACGGGCTTCCAAAAATTACTTGGCAAATATCTAACAGAACCACTTCACATAATACTTCATCTACATATTGATTCAAGATAGCAAATTGAAACTTACATTGTTTATTGACTTGTATATCCATATCCTTTTGGATCCATCCCAAGGAGTAAGGACGATGATGTGAAGTGGTTGTCAGACCTAATCTTTGCACGAGACCAGCATATATCAGATTCTTTTGACTACCAGTGTCGACTATGGCTTTGATTAGCTCTTGTTTCACTTGGATATGTAGAGTGAATAACTCTTCCTTTTTATCAGGTTGTTCTTTCGTATTCAACGAATTTTCTTTTTTGCTTCGTCATCAAGAGCAAACTCTTGTCTGGTTCTTGGACCGACTCAAGTTCTACTAAATCATTGACCTGGGCAGTCGCAGTTGTACGTTTCCCGCTTTGATCATCTTTTATCCACTTCTTCGGGAACAACTCTAGATGAACTTTCCAACATTCTTCTTCTGTGTGTCTCGTTATCCTGCAATTGCTACAATATTTATTTCCTTTTAAAGATTGCATCTCTCTTATTTTTTTAAATCTTTCTTTGCCTGGTCACGGCTTGAACCTTCGCCTTTTGAGCTTTCTTCAAACTTTTGATTACTAGACTTATTTTTAAATTCAATAGCCATCGCGATGCTACTTGCCTTGGAAATATTTTTTGTTGTATGAAGCCGCATTTCAGTTTGAATCTGTTATGTTAAACCAACAACATATTTTGTGAAGACGTCTTCTGTATCAATGGAAATCCCCAAGGTCACTGAAAGACGACAAAATTTTATGGTGTAGTCTTGTACAGTTTACCCTCGTTGTTGACGTAACTTATGCCACCATGTCCAACGGTCTTGAGAATAACCCATCGGGTAGAATTCTCGACGTAATAGTCGAGTAAATTCTTTCCAACTCACATCTTCTCCTTTTGTTTTTAATTGAGAATTCCACCAAGCCAAATCATGACTTGTAAGTTTTAACCGTGCAAAACCACGTTATCGCTGCTACTAAATCCATATAGTGTGAAGTAAGTCTCTAATTGATCGATCTAAGAATCAAGCTTTTCCGCATCAACAATACCATCATATGTTGGGATATCTATTCTTGCTTCAACTTTGAATGGATAATGAGGGCCTTGCATCTTTTTGTTATCATTATCTCCGTCTTTGATATCATCATCTTCAAACTTATATTCTGCATATCTTTCTTTCACGGGTGTCACATGAGCCTTCGGTGGTTGATCTCGGATCCAGCTGATTACAGATTCAAGGTCTTTGCTGAGTTTATCAACCTTTGCTGCAAGGTCACCCGTACTAGAAGGTTAATCCTCCGTATTAGTCATTGTTGATGTTATCCCTTTATCATGCGATGGTCGGCGATGTTGTTGAAGAACGGTTATAGGTTCCCCTAATGCCTTGTAACCGGACTTGGTTTGCGCTATACAAGGCGAACGAGGCTCTGATACTACTTAATATGATCAAAGACTTTAAGAACACATGTCTTTGAACAAGATGCTTATCAGTAAATGAATCGGTAACCGGGATAAACACAAAGGAATGGAATAGATCTTTATTTTGTTTAATTCTCTCTAAGAAAACAATTCCCCAAACTTTTTGTTACAATGAGCTTTTCCTTTGAGGCCACCTTTCTTCTTTTCCCATATGCCCTATTTATATTATGACTAAAGAGATAAGGAAGACTACATGATAATGTTATTACTCATAACTTATAACTAAAGAGATAAGGAAGACGATATGATAAGGTTATGACTCATAACTTATCATCTATTTTAAAAACAATCTTTAACTTATCATGTGCTTTTACTTACTCGAGACCGTCCTAGATCACAATCTCCCCTAAACACCGTGAAAGACGGTATTGAGACCCATAACCCATGTAAGACTTGGGAGTTACTTTACTTTACTTTGCTTTATAGGAAACTTTACAATGTTAATTTTTAGAAAGACTTCGTTTTTAGTCTCGTAACTATTTTTTTCTTTAAGGCTAATTGTTTATAAATGTATTTTACTTGTCCTTTTTATATATTGTTTAGCGTACTTATAAAATTCTTTAAGTTCTACAATCACGACATAACACACAACGATTTCATACAACTGATGACATCAAATAACGTCACTTTTATAGCATCATTTATCCCATATAAATTACCCATTTTATATAATTATTGCAAGAATTGTTAATTAATCGTTTATATTTGAGGATTGCAGTAATATGGAGTACTTTGTGAAGATTAATTAAAAGGCACGCATTCTGGAGCTTAAACGAAGAAATCTAAAGAAACTATTCTGACATTCAATACGCCGTATCTATCAAGGAAGATACGGCATATCTGTTCTTGTACTTCACAAGAAACTACGAAGAACAAAGACCAATACGCCGTATCCAGAAGACCTCCATACGTCGTACCAAGATAGAGTATATGAAGATTCTGGAAGATATTAAACGTGGTCCCTACTCCAAGAAACTTCTAATACGCCATATTGACCTCAACTAATACGGCGTATCGACTAAATTCCAAACAATATAAATAGAAAACCTAAAAACGAGTTTTAGGTGTGCTTGATCATATTCGATACCTTAACCACAAAAGTCGATTTTCAAAAGACAAGAAGAGCAAAAGAGTTCAAGCAAAGCTATTAATTCCATAGGAAACACCTTGTAATCTCCTATACTCTAGTAATTGTTCAATTTTTGGTATCATTCGTTTAACTCGGTTAGTTTACCTTGGTTGAATTATTATTCATGTATTGATTACAATGATTAAGGGCTAATACCCTTGGGTATTAGCCATGATTATAAAGATTTAAATGTTTGGTTTGTTTCTATCGATTGCTTAATTTATCGTTGATTGCTTGTTTATGTTTATCAATTTATAATTGTTTACATGCTTTTGTATGCGACCTATCATTCAACTAGATCTAGTGATACCGACCAAGTTAGCTAGATGCCAGGATGGCTCTCCATATAGTGATTTATATATCTAGAACAATAGGATCACGAATAATGCCCTATCTTTACCTTTGGTTTATGTGAGCAAGTTGGACTAGCAGGTGACTTGGGATCAACAAATAACGTACTGATTCCTTTGGTAAAGACTTAGACAGTGAACTACTAGAATATAAATTGCTATTAAGCAGTAAGTGAGTAAAGTCTCTATGAGCTAGGGTTTAATAAGATCACCATTATTAATCTCCTAAGATAGATTATAATCAGCAAATAAGATGCTTTATTCGGATGCGTTTAATTATGACAGAATTTTACGTGTCTAGATTTAAGAAGAAGTATTGCCTAAATCTTGGAATGATATGCCGCTTCGAGATAAGCACTCACTGCACTAAATAAAGAAACCAACATTTTAATTGGATTAATCATGGTTAATACAATTTTCTTATATTTTTCTAGACTGCCCTTCTATCATTTATTTATCTGCTTGCGTGTGTTATTGTGTCTTAAATTGATCTAAGTTACCACAAAACCTATGCCAGTCTCTCAGACTGAAACCCCCCCTTTATCCATTAGAATTAGGACTAACATAGGTTTATCATAGGTTTAACATAGATTAGAATTAACATAGTTTAAATTAACTTAGTTTAGTTAACCAAAATATTGATAGAATAAAGATTAACATTCTCGCTCTTAGTGATCCACACCCTACTTACCAACGAATTTACATCTGATCGGGTACACTGCCCGTTAAAGTGTTGTTTTGGATAAAGTCGACAAAATATAAATGTAAAACTTGAATAACTAAAATAACAACTTACACGACGACACATCAAGTTTTTGACGCCGTTGCCGGGGACTGAAATTGTTTAATCTTTACTTTTATTTAATATTTTGGTTTTTAACATTAAACTAACTTAACCCCTAGAATTAGTGTAAACTTCTGTGTTTTTATTTGTTTTTGTTTGATTGTGTGTTTGATTTTCTGCATTGTACATTTTGCATATTGTGTGTTTGTGTGTTCTTCTGCATTGTTACAATCTGCTGTAACTTTCTGAGTCGAATACTCAATACGTCGTATAAATTTTTTCAAACCAATATAGCGTATTCGACTCTATCATCAATACGACGGTTTTAGTTAACTGAATACGGCGTATTAGTCTATTTGACCGCTTTCTTTCCTAGCCGATTTATTACAGGTTAAAATGGACGACCCCAACATTACTATGGAAGAGTATATCAGGCTTGAGGAAGAAAAAGCTCGTAGGCGTGGTAAGGTGTATAATTGGGAGACTGCTACGTATGGTAAGATCTGATATGATGAAGACGTTCACGACCTCAGATATGTTGAAACTAAATTCCCAGCTATAGTCTATAATGACGCGTTAACATCTGAAGTAACGCTCTCCTGTGAACCCACGGTAAGTCCCCTTAATGACAATCAAATTGACTTTAGAATATCGTTTGACGAATCCGACGATGAAGATTATACGGTAATTTATGACAATTTCATTTTCCCATAAAATAATTTCTGTCGACAATTTAAAAATGGATTCAGATTATAATAATGATAAAGTCAATATGCCTTCATTTTTATCATCCGAACCTACGATCAGTTATGATTTTGACTACTTTAAAGATTTTGAGAAAGAGTTCCCAGCCATTGCCTACAATGATGCTCTAACGTCTAAATTAGATTTATTAACCGAACCTACTGTAAGTCCTCAACAGATCGATGAATTTAATTTGAAAAATAAAACATCATTGTCCGAATGTGATGGTGAGGAACAAAACGTTATATACTTTAATGATCTATTTTCTTTCAACGTAATTTATCCCGATGATTTAAAATCAGATAAGGACAATGATGATGATAAAATCGATATCAAACAGTTTTTGGAGGATAATGTAATAAATACCGATGTAGGTGCCTATGCACAAGGGTCAAATAAGCTTTTGGAAACAAGTCATGATACAATTAGTAAAATTTTCACTGCTAATTTTTTTTATCAAGGAATTAAATGTTAATATCGTGACTTGGAATTATCTTAAAAAAGGGATGTAATTCATTGTTATAATTAAGAATCTATATATGCCGTTTGGCATCCCGCTCGAACCCCAAGTTGTTTTATAAGGATGAGATTAAATTAGAGCAAGTCTAACTTAAAGACTTTTCTGTAAACAAAAGTGCTTGCCGAGAGACAACCCGAAGTGTATTTTCAATTTTCTTATCAAGTCTGTCTTCCCAGATTGTCTATACCGCGTATCCAAACCCTATGGATACGGCGTATTGACTACCTGGACGTTATCCAGTCTTTATTTTTCTGCAATTTAAACTTTATTGTCAGACTGGTCGATGCGACGTATTCGTTAAATGAATACAACGTATTCGACTTTTGACCCGTACTTAGGATTGTTTTCTACAGGTATCAATATGACGTATCCTGGGGAATGGATACGGCGTATCGACTTCCTGTACAGTTTTAGGTTTTTATTTCGAGTCTAACCATCGAATACATGGAGATAGAAATTGCACTTGTTTACTTATGCTTAATACAGGACTTCGCTGGAAAGAAATTGAAAACGTTGGTGAAGTATCTATAATCTGGAATCTACTGTGTGTTGTAGTCATGCCGGTATTCAGACGCATTTACAACACACATTCTTGCTCATAAACTCAACTTGGAGAATCTACCGAGCAAATATCAGAGGAGTTTCTCGTTCTAATTATTTTATTTCCAGTTTTAACTGTTTTACCTGTACAACGAGGATGTTGTATAATTTAAGTAGGGGGGGGGGGTGAGAATTTGAATGATACTTGTCTTATTTTTCACATTAAAATGCTTAAATTTTAAAAAATTTCGAGCATACTTTTGTGAAATTACTAGTTACATAACCTGCACACATAACCCTTATTAGATATTGTGAGGATTCAACCTTATCCGTTTTCGAATATTTACCTAAATTCTACAAAAATATGAGTGTGCCGGTGATGTTTTAGACTGTAGAACTTGGCTTGGTATATCTATTCGAGACCACAATAATGAGTACTATGGATTTAGATGAAGTAACTTGTTTAAATTGGTAAATTTTTAGGATTACACCCAAAAAGCCTATATATGTTGTATTTAACTAACTACACCGGTTAGTTAACCCCCGTATAAACCCTTTGTTTACTCTAATTTTAAGAGTAAGATACCCTTAGAAAAACCAATAGAGCCAATCCTTTAAGATAACACCAACTATTTGTTTCGTTACACCTTTACACCTTAGCCTACCCTATTAGATTAAGTCCATTTATCAGTTGCTACTTGCTTAAAGTGTAAAGTATGTATTTCCTATGTCTTGCGTCATTTTCTATCTCTGGTATGGTTGAGAAATTATACATTGCAATGGGAATGTAAAAAGTAGTCAAACTCATGTATTTTTACTACCATCACATTTATTGGTACCGAGATTCATAGTGTATTAAAAAAATGGAAAAATTAGAAAATTGCTGCAAAAAAGAGGAGGAAATTTTAAAGATAGCCGGTTCATTAAAGCTTAAACCTATGGTATTATTTGAAGTATCGATTTTTTGTTGATACGTATTATAAATCAACATTGTAAAGTTTTGTATAAAGTGGTAGATATCGCCACTTGTCCTGTAAAAGTATGTATATTATGGATGATTGGGAAGTTAACCGTTACGGGAACACCAACCAAGGTTGTTTTTGATATATGATCAAGACGTATGTGTATATATTTGTGTCTTTATCATGGAAATGGCCGGGAAAGTGTCTAGCAACTTGTGCCTTATTTGTTTGGACTTAATATATTTGTTTTGTATATTTTTATTTAACAATAATGAATTCCCTTTCCTAATCCCTAACCCTTAAGTTTTATTCGAATGAGGATGCAAGCAATCACATGTGTCTATTCCGTCATTACGGCCATGTATGTGTGATTTTGTCTGCCTTGTTGGTTTATTACTTTTTGGTGAAAAGATTAGAAGATCCATACCCTATATTACTTTTCGTCCTAACCCTAGGTTTTACTTGAGTGAGGGAATTGAATTCAATCATGTATGTCTATTCCATTGTTATGGATGTGTATATGTGGTTTGTAGCCCTTGCTGGTTTACGACTTTTGGTAAAGACTACTAGTCATATTCATTAGCTTATTCGAGTTAAGGTTTGAGTGCAGTCATATGTGTCTATCCCATCGTTATGGGTGTGTAGTATGGTCTTTGTCACATTTTCTAGAATATTGGTATCGAGAGAGATTAGAAAGAGTGATCAAACCCTTTAAGCCTTTTAAACCCAATTTACCTTTATAAACTTGTTACTCCTTAGCTTTAGTGGCGAAGATGTGTATCCTTGCCAAACTTATGATAGAATACTCATCATGACCAAGCAATTGAGCGAATTAGTTACATGTTACCACATAGATTAGTCGAGTGATTTGAGTATTTTCATTTTCCTATTTCATGAGGTGTTTGGTTGTGTACTAGTGATTAAACGAATAAATGCTTAACGGAAAAATCCTTAGGGACACATTTTCATAAATTTCTAAAGGCTACTTAAGGACAAGTAGGATTTAAGTGGGGGGTATTTGATGACATCAAATAATGTCACTTTTATAACATTATTTATCCCATGTAAATTACCTATTTTATATAATTATTGCAAGAATTGTTACTTAATTGTTTATATTTGAGAATTACAGTAATTATGGAGTACTTTGTGAAGATTAACTAAAAGGCACGCATTTTGGAGCTTAAACGAAGAAATCTGAAGAAACTATTCTGACATTCAATATGCCGTATCCATCAAGGAAGACACGGCGTATCTGTGCCTACACTTCACAAGAAACCATGAAGAACAGAGACTAATACGCCGTATCCAGAAGACCTCCATACGCCGTATTCGAGATATAATATATGAAGATTTTAGAAGATATTGAACATGGTCCCTACTCCAAGAAACTTCTAATACGCCATATTGACCTCAACCAATACGTCATATCGACCAAATTTCAGACAGTATAAATAGAAAACCTAAAAACAAGTTTTGGGTGTGCTTGATCATATTTTCGATACCTTAAATACAAAAGTCGATTTTCAGAAGACAAGAAGAGCAGAAGAGGTCAAGCAAAACTATTAATTCCATAGGAAACATCTTGTTATCTCCTATACTCTAGTAATCATTTGATTTTTAATATCATTCGTTTAACTCGGTTAGTTTACCTTGGTTGAATTATTATTCATGTATTGATTATAATGATTAAGGGCTAATACCCTTGGGTATTAGCCATGAGTATGAAGATTTAAATGTTTGGTTTGTTTATATCGATTGCTTAATTTATCGTTGGTTGCTTGTTTATGTTTATCAATTTATATTTGTTTACGTGCTTTTGTATGCAACCTATCATTCAACTAGATCTAGTGATACCGACCAAGTTAGCTAGATGCCGGGATGGCTCTCCATATAGTGATTTATATATCTAGAATTATAGGATCACGAATAATGCCTTATCTTTATCTTTAGTTTATGTGAACAAATTGGACTACCAGGTGATATAAGATCAACAAATAACGTACTGATTCCTTTGGTAAAGGCTTGGATAGTGAACTACTAGAATATAAATTTCCATTAAGCAGTAAGTGGGTAAAGTCTCTATGAGTTAGGGTTTAATAAGATCTCCATTATTAATCTCCTAAGATAGATTATAATCAGCAAATAAGATGCTTTATGCGGATGCGTTTAATTGTGACAACATTCTACGTGTCTAGGTTTTAGGAAGAAGTACCACCTAAATCTTGGAATGATATGTCACTTCGAGATAGGCACTCATTGCACTGAATAAACAAACCAACGTTTTAATTAGATTAATCATGGTTAATACAGTTTTCTTATATTTGGCTAGACCGTTATTCTATCTTTTGTTTATCTGCTTGCGTGTCTTATTGTGTCTTAAATTGATCTAAGTTACCACAAAACCTATGCAAGTCTCTCAGAATGAAAACCCCCTTTATCTGTTAGAATTAGGACTAACATAGGTTTAGCATAGGTTTAACATAGACTAGAATTAACACAGTTTAAATTAACTTAGTTTAGTTAACCAAAATATTAATAGAATAAAGATTAACGTTCTCGCTCTTAGTGATCGACACCCTACTTACCAACGAAGCTACATCTGATCGGGTACATTGCCCGTTAAAGTGTTGTTTTAGGTAAAGTCGGCAAAATATAAATGTAAAACTTGAATAACTAAAATAATAACTTACACGACGACACATCAACAACTAACCTTCCCATCTATTTATTATAAAACTACATATCAACATTGATACGGTTCAGTGAGATATCTTAAGTTCAACAAAATATGTTAATACAAATAATGTCTAAAAACGTTATTTATATTTTTCGACTTCTCGATGTTTTGATAATAACAAAATGTAAAAACATTTACGATAAAATCAAACGTTTATAAATTACTAATCATAAAATTCTATTTATAAGATTAATCACTTAAGGTATGGATAAACAAATCATTAAACATGATTAGTGATAAAGAAAATATTTTTTAAACCTTACATTTCTACAAAAGTGTATTTAAAAAAATATATACATAAAATATTTATTCATAAAAGAAATGTTTTATTAAAACAATAAATTTGAAATCAGATTTTCCTTTCCAAAATGGAAGGTTCCAAAACAGATAACACCTTCCCTACTAAAAGACAAAAAGAGGAGCTGGTAAGTCGTCATAATAATATATAGCATATCCTGTTAGATAAGAAAATTACTTTAAGAAAAGTAATAGTCTATCTTCCGAGTGTCGTATCCCGACGAGAGATGAGTTTGAAATCCACAAAAGTATTTTGTTTGATGCTTGAATATCAAATATTTTTGTTTTTGGTTTTAAACTAAAAATTTAATAAACTGTAGAAAAACTAGATAGCAAATAACAAGCATTTAAACAAAGAACACCAATTTACTTTACAAGCATACAATAAACTACTCGCTACTCATAATGATAAAATAAGCAAAGCAAAATATTTTAAACTAAGCTACACTAATGTATTAAAAAATGATAGAAAATGAACCGAATTGAAGACACGCAAATAAACGAATACCACCTGATTTATTTAGCTAAAGTAAATAATCAAATTCGGTCTAGCTAAATAAATCCTTAAGCTCCGCGCCTCATGAGTTGACCGGTACCAAAATCGCAACACAAAACACAAAGATATAAATTGTTAATAGAAAACATATATATCTCAATTTTCAAATTTCTTTCTAACCAAACGTAGGCCCAGTATAATACATAAGTCCAAATTGCAATTGAAGACCTAAATCAAATAAGTTCTACAGATCCAAACGAGGCCTAACGCTAAATTGAGGCCCAAATCAAAAATCATAAAAACCAGACGCAAGGAGATGAAAAATAAACGCAAGCCTAGTTTCAATTTAATAAGCGCAAACTCGAATAAACTATCTCACAAATAAGCCTCAACACAAAAAAATAAGCCATGATAATAATTTCCATAAGCAAACTTCAAAACAGAATAGGCACTTAACAATTCAAAATAAGCAAACTAAATGAAAACTAAACTCTACGGTCGAATAAGAACTATCTTAGCAATAATAAGCTAAACAATCTAAATCATAATGAGCTGAGACTTATTTGATAAACCAAACTGAATAAGCAAGGTCAACCTCAATCTACACGAAAGTTTAAACAAATAAGCACTTGATATCACAATTACAAAATCGAATAAGAACTAGAAAATCTTAACGTGACAAATAACAATTTAAGCACTACTAATAAGCAATCTAGAAGCACTAATAAGCATATGAGAACAACAACAAGGAATTATAATAAGCTAAAAGCACCTAACGACTTAAATCTAAACTCGATATAGCAAATAAGCTCACGAAAACTTGATTTAGCAATATAAGCTCATGTTAAACCAAATAAGCTATTTAGAAGCTTATTTTATCAGAAAACAAGAGCTTCTAATAAAACTAAAACAATATAAGCATAATAGTAAGCTATATCCAAACTTATTATAGCATATTATTTTGAAAAGTTCTTAAAAACGTTTGAGAATGAATCAAATGAGCTTGGAGAGCTTATAGGAGTCGATCTTAAAGCTTTTAAGGACTTTTGAGAATAATAGGCTGAGTAAATAAGCACGAGAAGACAACTTATTGAATAAGCTAGCACGAAAAGATATTAAGATAAGAAAATAAAAAAAAACACAAAATCCATTAAACTCGAACCATATTTATTACAAAACCTGAATAAGCTCTTGAAATAAGCAAGTAAAATAAGCTCAGAATTTCTAAATAATCTAAACAAAACTTTAATAAGCTAAAAAATAAGCAAAACTAAACTAAAAATAAAAATTCCTAGATAGCTCAAAATGAAGGGAGGCGTGTATTTTTATAAGGGAGTGAGGGGTTAATTTTGTAAATTACCAATCATTAGGGAAATAATTAAGCCATTCATTGGGCTCCAACGTTGTCACACGGATAGCAAGGTATGATCCACCGGTAAGAAGCATCCACGTGTCCTATCAATTTTGCTTCATTTTCACGCTTAACTTTCTTCCCTTAGATCTTTATTGCGGCAAAATGAGATTATAACAAAAGTTCTTACCACGTAGTGCTCTTTTATTCGCTCTCTTCTTGTGAGTGGAGCCTTACATGAGGCAATTTTATCTATTTCTCTCGCACATGTTCGGACGTCACGCTGACGTCACCCCAAACTTTATAATAGATTTCTTAATTAAACTTTGGGCCTTATTTTGGATTTGGGCTTTATGTTGGGCTGGTCCGACCCATAAAATGGGTTACGGGCTGGCCAAATAAGATCCGAGGGCATCGGTGGACTTGTTTTTCCGTGCTCTTTCCAATGGCATTTTCACGACTTTGTCTTGATCTTGAATATTAAGCACTCTTGATTGAAACGAACACGTAAATACCCGTTTTTGCATTGTTTTCAATTCATTTTACCCGCGAGACATAAAAATACCAAACAAATATATTTGCAATATAATTAAGCATATTTTAGTATTTTTAGTCCAATTAATAGTGTTTTACGGGGTAATAAGGATGTGTGTTTTAGCACACATCAAACTCCCCCACACTAAGCCATCGCTAGTCCCACACGTAATGTAAATAAAACAAACCCAGAAATAAATAATTTTATCCCCCTTTAACTTATGACCCCTCACAATTAAACAAGAATAGAAAAGGTCCATTAAGAGGGTTCAAAAATTATTTATTTCGCAAGCACCCCCGTTTAAACCACTTATTTAATAATAGATAAAAACTAAAGTACAATTTACTTAAAAGGCTTAAAGAACGGGAGTTCGTCATCCTTGATTTTTCACAATCCTCAAACTAAGCTTAAAACGAAATCACAGTCAAATATAAAATTAGATGCTAACACTACTCATAAATGCTAATTGTGTAAATGCAGCTACTTTTCGCTCCCCTATTCCTAAATCCTCTAAGGGTTTTATTAATATTATTATTGACAAATAAATTATGTCCTTATTATCATAAAGGTGCCCGGTTAGACCACAATTAGTTTGAAATCCTTTCTTAAAGAGACGATATGGTGAGAATATGGTCTACATTAAGGTTCTAATTTCGCATGATTTAGGGGTTATCCTTTTTATTTCATCTGAAACAACTCAACTACGAGTCCAGAGACGGAGGCTTTATTTAGATAACCCCGGAGTCAAAATTTGGCTTTATTATTATTATTATTATTATTATTATTATTATTATTATTATTATTGCAACATTATTAAACCTCGGTCCTTTAAACAACTGACACATCGGGCGTCCTAACCGACAAGAGCCAGTAGTCTTATTTCGACCTCGGTAATTTCCTTGACCTTTTTGAAGGCTGCAACATCGGGCGTCCTAACCGACAGAGCCAGTACCACATCGGTTGTGAGTTGGCAAGAGGCAGTAAACTTTTATCAGCCCACAGTTCTTATTATTATTATTATTACCTCCACCCTTTAAACGACTGTCACATCGGTATGCGAGCCGACCATGATCCAGAAGTCTTATTTCGGCTTTGGTTTATTACATAATTATTATTATTATAGCCAAATTTCAAGTCTTGCGGTCTTTTAACTACCTAGACAACGGTAGCGAGCCTTCAGGAATCGGTAGCATATTTCCCCACAACACTGACAAAATCTCGATGTGTACCTTACTTTCACCAGAAGGAATCTCTACGAAGGGATCTAAACTAAGAATCACAAAAACCAAAGCAACTTTATTTATTAACAATTATATAACGTTTATTACGCTGATGGGAGCAAAAAGCCACAATGAACCTCTATGAGCTCTAAAGAGATCCAACTACTCCACGCTTAGCATCTAACTTATATTCAACTCTATCATTTTTCGTTCTTTGCAAAATTTTAAAGTTTAGCAAACGCTAAGTCTCGAAAGCTAAGGGGAAAGCTAGAGTTTAAAACTCAGTCAAGTCAAAAGCTACCTAGTTCTACGGGCCTACTTATTTCTATATTTTTTATATTTTCATCATTTTTTCATTCATTTTTTTTGGCAAACAACACAATAAATTTTTTAAATTTTTGGTCAAAACGGGGTTGCGAGGGACACAACAAGGCACATGTATGATTACATTTCGATCGAAACCCCCCCACACTTAGAATGGAACATTGGCCTCAATGTTCAAAAATATCGAGTTTTACCCCCACACTTACGAACGAAAAAGACAAATGCAAAAAATTTCAAGTGTAGAAGGGGTAACAATACATATATAAATGATCAGGATCGAAGATTCCAATAAGCAGAAGATCAAAGACCGGATGATTGGAGGATTGAAAACAAGCACGGGTCTTCACGATCTTAAGAAATCCTGCAAAAACGGTACCATAAACCATAGAAAAAAGCACGCCCCCACACTTGGACTATAAATCACACACTCATTTATTAAGAAAATAGAAAGAAGAAAAGACACGGGTTGCCTCCCGAGAAGCGCTTGTTTTTTATCGAGTCACTATCTTGACTCATCCCCCACACTTAATTCGTCCATGGGGGACAAATGGTACAATCTTAGGTGGAATATCTCCAAAGTCTTGAGAATACATAAACAATGATAATTCCGGGATCAAATACTCCATTTTCGTCAACTAGCAGGAATATTTTTAATGAAAGATATTTGAGGTATTCCTTAGAAAAGAAGAGGCAAAAATTGTATGATAAAGAAAATAGTAGTCTCGGGCCAAGTATGTCAAAAACACGACGAGAACCAAAAATGCCATAACGAAAGTGTGAGAAGGTAAGGATCGGTTTAGGCATGGTTAAATCTAAATTTATCTTTTCGTACGAAGGTGGGATTTGTGCGGTACTTTGTGGGCTATGATTTTGTACCTCATCCATTATTATCTCCGTTTCGGACTCATCGATCTCCTCATTGTGAATACCAAAGACTGGATTGTTTGAATTTAAAGTAAATTCAGATTTGAAGTCAAACAAAGGATCAATGATAGTCATGTCAAAAGTTTTGGAAATACAATCAAGAGAATCCAAGGGTTTCTCGGATACCTTTGGGATTGGAACAAGGTCATTAATATCCTCATGAGAATTAAGTTTGATTTCCTCGTCCCCCATTAAAAAGGTATTCGACGGTTCCCTAATAAGAGGATTGATCTCTGACTTATTTGCCTCTAAAGGTTCATCCTTTAATAATTTTTCAAGAAAAAGGACATCTCCCTCTGGATCATTATTAAGCTCTAAAGGAGGGAGATCGCTCGAGATTTCCTCATTTAATAATCCTTCTAGAAAAAGAATATCTCCCACCGGATCGAATATATCATCATCGACTTCAGGTAAAGTAGAATCATGATGAGGAAGAAGTGTGTCGGTCTCCTCCAAGATAGAATCACTATCCCCGGTGGGAGTGAGAGAATGAGAGAGAGACGCGACCATAGGGTCAGAAGAAGGAGTAGGACTGCCACTCAAATGGTGAATCGATTTCTGTTCTTCAATCATCTCAGCAGGTTCATCATCATCACTTTTATCAGAGTCTGAATAGTAAAAGGTGTTAGGATGACATGGTCCTGGATTATGTTAAACACTTTGAATTGTGTATCCAGTTTGCTTACCAAGGACCTCAACTCGTTCTCTCGAACAAAAATAGTCTCAGAATAATAAGCACTCATATCAGTAGTAGTGTTATAATACAATTCGGCGTCCCACTGAAAATGATGTTGTGTTATATTCTTGATTAAATCATATGCTTCTTGAGGAGTCTTCCGCATGAAATTACCGCCTACAGCCACCATAAGTCTTTCTTGATCAATCATCGTAATTCCATAGTAAAAAGTAAGGATTTGATTAAGAAGCAAAATTTTATGGTCGGGACATTTTCACAAACAAGATTTAAATCTTTCCCAAGCTTCAAATACTGATTCGGTAGGTAATTGCCGGAAATTAAAAATTTCTTTCCTAAGCTGCAACGCTCTAGAATATGGGTAGTATTTTGAAAGAAACTTGAAGACCATCTCTTCCCAAGTATGAATATAATACGTTTTAAGAGTATAAAACCAAGATTCAGCTTCGTGGGTTAAAGAGAATCAAAAAAGATTGAGATTACTCTATTTTACTTAATGAATTGGGTGATAGATAAATATTTGTCTAGGTGCTTATTTGCATCTTCATCTTTAAATCCATGAAATTGACAATTCTGTCGAAGTAGCTGAACCATATGATTTTTCAATGTAAAATTGGTTCCCGGAACGGTTGTCGGAACGATCGGTCCTCCTCCACCGATGAGTGACAGTCGATAAAAATCCTCCATGGTCCGAGGATCATGGGAATGAGAGGAAGAAATGAACATCGTGAAGAATTAAACAATATAAGAAGAGAAAGAGATAAGAATTAAACGCTAGAGAGGATAAAGAAGATTTTTTTTATATTGTAATCTATTTTGATACCGACAATTACGCCTCTTGCCGATAAGTCACTTCTCAGGAGGAGACATACAAAAAACCACCTAATGCTGAAAAAACACTTGTTATGATTCATGGAAGTAGCTGAATGGGAACTGTATAGTGTTGAATAACCTCATAGAAGAATGATCTTGTTCGGTTGAAATAGGACCACTCGTTTGGCCTTACATCACTGAGGCTGGAGTAACAAGGCTTAAGGAATATATTGAACTAACTCCCGCTGAAGCCATTCAAGCTGATTGTGACATCAAAGCAATTAACATCATTCTCCAAGGTCTTCCAACTGAAATCTATGCTCTTGTGAGTCAACACCGTGTAGCAAAAGATCTTTGGGAGAATATTAAACCTAATGCAAGGAACGTCGTTAACAAAACAAGAACGAGAATGTAGCTGTATGATGAATTCGATAAGTTCACTTACAAGAAAGGAGAGTCGTTACAGAGTACTACTTGAGGTTCACTCTGTTACTCAATGATATGAACATCTACAAGATGCCATTGGAGCAATTTCAAGTTAACACCAAGTTTTTAAACACTCTTCCTGATGAATGGAGCAAATTTGTACAGATGTTAAATGTCTAAGACTTGCAATACTACAATGTTGATCAGCTTCAGCTTACCCGCAACCAACACGAAAGACATGCAAATGAATTCGTTAGAGATGCATAATGCAACTCCGATCCTCTTGCTTTAGTTGCATCTCACCAGATTACCTCCGTAACTTATAATCTCATCATACACACTCTCTCCCGAACTCTGCAACCTTCAACATCATGTTTCAACATATCCTCTCACAGTTTTAACTAGCCCTTAAAGAACTCAACACTTCCACAACCAATCAATCAACAACCCTTCAATCACTTAAATCCATCAATGAGACCCCAAAACTCAGTTCACCACAATGTTTATTCTATCAAAATCATCCATCCCACAATTGAATATGCTCCCTAACTTACAACATCAACAATCTAATTCTCCCAACCAGACTCCGTTACTAATTGTTTCCAGTGTTACCAGAAAGGGTATGATCCAATTGATGCGATCAATCAACAAGAGTCATTTCTTAACTGATGTGTCACATCCCGGTATCCCTACTACCAATAATCACTAAGGACTTTGTTCAAACCCTCGTCAAACAAAGCTACCATCTATGAAAAAAAAAAGGGAAAAGTAACAGTTCAACCTATTCAGGGGAGACAAACTACTTAATGCTGTGGAACAACGAGAAATACACTCCTGGAGCAAGTTGGAAGCAACACAGGGAACCAACGAGACTGTCCCACTATTACAACTGCAAAGGGGAAGGGTCATATTTACCAAGCAGTGTACTATGGCCCAAGAGAAAAAGGTATGAAAACATGGTTCCAAATGATAAAGTGTGACAAGCTTGGACAAGTTTTAAAACAGAGAAAGAAATTAGCACATTTTTGGCAGATCCAGGACTTCCTGACATTCAAACCTCTCAGACTGTCATTACCCACAATTGGGCTGCTTCTCAAGCCGTGATCTGAGGCCTATACTCTGATTGTGATGAACTTACTCAGCCAAGAATGCTCTCATGTGCGCAAGTGCGCGAGATCCACAGGAATGTCTCAGATGCACTCACTGATGTACACAAATCCGGATAATCTGGCCTATGATTTAATCAATCAAAGTGAGCAGATAATGACGTCTTTTGAACAGTCTAATGATGTGAATCAGACAGAAACTGAAATAACCAGTGATAGCAATATCATTCCTTATTCTCAGTATCTGAGTGAAACACAACAGGAAACTGTCCAGAATTCTAACTCTTCTGCTCAACAAGATGTCCTGATATTATCTATGTTTGAACAATTAAATACCCAAGTGATGAACTGCACCAATGTTAATCTGGAATATAAAAGTGCCAATAAAGCTTTGACTACCGAGCTTGACAGATATAAAGAAGAGGTTAAAGATTTGAAAGAAATGCAAAATGTTGAGAACAGTTTTTCAGGATCAAATGAACAATATGCCGAGATTGAACATCTTAAGCAAACTCTTTCTGAACAAGTGCAAGAAAAGGATTCTTTAATGAAAACAGTTTCTGATCTCAAAAATGATTTAAAAATGGAAGAAAACAGAAATATTGATAGAGAAATTGCTTTAGAAAAGAAAATTAAGCAACTTGATAATATCATTTTCAAAAGAGGTCAATTTGCGCAAACTGTTCATATGATGACTAAATCCAAAATTTGTTATGATCATTCCACAAAACAAGCTATCGGTTTTGAAAAACCTTTCTATCTGAAGAAAGTTCAGGAGTCAAAGCTAAAACTGTATGACGGGAATGTCATTCTAAAAATGGATGCTATTGTAATTCCTGATTCTGATGAGACATTAATGCTTTGTGAAGAGAGTCATTCAAAAATGCTTTTGAAAGAACAAGATCCAATGATTGTAAAAAATAAAGTGAACACTAAACCCATTAATTATGTTATTCTTAATAACGATTACAACAAACGATTTGTTTGACAATCTGATTTATATAGTGAACATGCCTATTGGAAAGCAACTTCGGTCCTACCTTTAGACCCATCTCCTTCTTCCACAACCAACAAAGTTAAGGTTCCAAAAGAATTTCCTAAAGTGAGTATGGTGAATACTAGCTTGAAAGAGCTTAAACGTCATCTTGTTGGCTTTGATCAGGTTGTCAAAGAAAGAACCACCGCCACATCTATCACTGAGGGCACGTGGGGGTTTGAACATACAAAGGATTGTTTTCGAGATGAAATTATTCCGTTTATAAAAGAATTAAAAGATATCTTTAATAACTTCAATCAATACTTGGATTTGATGAACGTTGCCGATGTCCTAAAATGTCTTTTATAATCAAACGGAACAGGCTGTCGAACAAACATCGCTTGGAGTCCAGAATTTTAGAAGCTAAATTGAATCAAGTTTTTGAGTGAAAAATGAAACGACCTTTGGCATAAGCCATTGATCATGATAATGAAAAAACTGTTATGAGTTGTCGTGAATGATGGTTGTGAAACAGTGACTGAATGTCAAAAGTGTCTCGAACGTCAAGACTAAGCGATCTCAACAGAAAAGGATGTTGTATGATAAAGAAACATCATGATTAAACTTTTGTAAGAGTTATTACAACACTTGAAAAACATGCATCACTTTGGAAGCATATTTCTCAACTTAATCAAGAAATTTTTCAACAGAAAAACTGTGTTTTAGATCAAAATGCTCCAAGTTTTTACTCAGTTGTTTGAATTAAGTGAATTGAGAGCTCAGTCTCAAGAAAAAAGCACAGCATTGTCAATTTGAAAGAGCCAATTAAGTTCTTTAAAAAGGAAACGTAGATGATAGAAAGTCAAAATGGACATGGATGAAATTGAGACTCCTTAACATTGTAATTGGAACATAGAGTGACAAAACTTGTTGCTGAGAAAGGAGCATTTGGAAACAGACATATAAAGCAACTTTATGACTCGATTAACCAAAACGTGATCAATCAAAAGACAATGTGATGCGTTAATCAAACAAGTCAATATAAAGTCTGAGGAAATTTCTGATTCAATGCAAAAATCAGGAACAAGGTTTGTCCTTATCAGACCCCTAAAAAATGAGTTTAAGAAAACGAAAGAAAAGCTTTAGATAAGGAGGCATTGAGACCAACTCTGTGATCCAAACGTGTCTAAGGATAATGTGGAACCAATAAACGGCCCATAATATTGAATAAAAGGACTGCTCACATTCCTCCTATAATTAAGCCACACTCAGGAAATTGCTTTTTGTCCTTAGGGATATAGTCTGAACTTGTAAAAGCGAATTATCTTAAGAATCACTTTAGATCTGGCCTTTAAGGTATACCAAAGTCATTCAGGAATTGCTTTCTAAACATAAGTAGGACTTGCCCTAGCATCAACAATTTTGATCCTCAATTAGTTGCGGTCACACCGAGGAAAAAGGACAAAGAAAGTTAGGTATTACCACATCACTCACAAGATCGACAGAAAACACAAAAACAAGACTCCTTCAAACATAGTTTTCTAACAAGCGTGTTGTTTGCATTCTACAGGAGTAAGACTTTCTACTAGTGCTAGCGGATCACAGCCTTTAGGCAATATGAGGAAAGATAAGATTCAGCAAACACCAAGTAGTAATTCAAAAAAAAAGTAGAAGCTCACCCTAGGAAATGTTTAAATCTATTTTGAAATAAAAAGGATTGTGTACTGTTAAAGTTAATGGATCTGCGTTTTGTGATAGAATTCCCAAGAAACATGAAATTCTGATTATGTCTGTATTAACGATGATGATTGCATGTCTTCTGATAATTTTGTGAGTGTCATAATTCGATGAATGATTGAAATTCCGTCTAAACCTAAGAAGAACAAATCTACGTAAGAGATTTGTAAACCAACAGGAAAAGTGCTCACAAGATGGTATATATTTTGGAGACCTACGGTCGGATACCTTCGACTAAGTAGAAAAGCGTGCCTTATTAACTGGATTACCATTCTACTAAGAAGTGCCTCTAGGAAACCAATAGTTCTAGAACAGAATCACCCAAACCTATGGTTAATTTGGTATATTCAAGGAAAACCTAGAAAGAATAAGAATACATGAGACCCGTTAGCAAAACTGAGGATATAAAATCAATATCCTGCTTACACAAATAGGAACCCAGTAAATCCTGGGGATCCACAAAAACCAATGTTCCATCTACTTCTCTTAATGAATGCAGGTTGTCCAAATTGTCCTCTGGTATTTGGACTCTGGTTTACTCGATAGCACATGACCGAAGATCGCTCTTAGCTCACCAATTTCATCAGTAAATTCTTGGGTACAGTTAAATTCAAAAATGATCAAGTTGTAAAGATAATGGGTTATGGAGACTATCAGATTGGGAATGTTACTATTTCAAGGGTTTATTACGTTGAAGGACTTGGGCATAATCTATTTTCTGTGGGACAATTCCGAGATTCCAATCTCGAAGGTGGCTTTTCGTCAACACACATGCTTTATTCGCTAATCTAAAAAAGTGTTGATTTATAGATTGACGGATATCCGAGGGGATAATCTTTATTACACTCCACACTAGGAATAGGATGGCGTCCTCTCCCATTTCTGTCTATTGTCCAAAGGTCTTCTAAAACCAAGACATGGTTATGGCATAAGACGTCTATCTCACTTGAACTTTGTGCTATTAATCATCCTTGCAAGACATGACTTTGTCCGAGTCCTCACTAAGCTCAATTTGAAAAGGCTCACTTATGTTTCTGCATGTGCATTAGGCCAAAAAGTTCGAAGAACCCCCAAACCCAAATCTGAGGACAAACCAATCAAGAAAAAACTCCTAATTGTTGCATATGGATTTGAGTGGGCTAATGCCTGTCGCGAGTGTCAATGGAAAAAGTACATCCTCGTTATTGTTGACAAGACAACTCTCGAATTGACATGTGAAAAAAAAATGTTTACGATACAAAAGATGAAGCTCCAACTTTTTATTATTCAATTTTTTGAAGGATGATCCAGTATGCTTAAGGAAACCGTCCGTCACATCAGAACAGATAATGGAACAGAGTTTGTTAATCAGACATTGCGAGAATATTATGAGAAGGTTGGCATCTCTCATGAAACATCAGTTGCACGCTCTCGCCCAACCCAAGCAAAACGGTGTGTTGAAAGAACAAAATCGTACGCTAATTTGAAGCACGCCTGCACTATGTTTAATTTATGCAAAAGCTGTCCTGATATTATATTGCCAAAGCAAGCGGTTCCGACAGCCTTTAAACCCAAAATCGTTCCAGTGATACGTCGTCGTCAACGGTAAAACAACCATACCGAGCTTTTATTAACATCAACAATCCTCCTGATCATAACTTACCTTTCATGTGTTTGGTGCACTCTGCTACCCAACGAATGATTGCGAGAATTTGGGCAAGTTACAACCAAAGGCTGACATTGGTATTTTCATTGGCTATGCACCCACGAAGAAAGCATTCCGGATTTACAACAGACGTACCAGACGAATAATTGAAACCATTCATGTTGACTTTGATGAGCTGACCGCGATGGCTTCTGAACACAGCAGTTCAGGACCCGCACTTCATGATATGACTCCTGTAACAATCAGTTCAGGACTCGTGCCAAACCCTCCTCCTTCAACACCATTTATACCACCTTCGAGATCTGACTGGGATTTGTTGTTTCAACCAATGTTTGATGAGTCACTTAATCCCCCACCTTATGTTGATTTACAAGCACCAGAAGTCACTGCTCCTATTCCTGAAGTAGTTGCACCTGCACATGCTGTATTAACTGGCTCACCTTCCTCAACTACAGTTGATCAAGATGCACCATCACCAAGTAACTCTCATACAACACAAGAAACTCAAACTCCTATCATTTCTCATAATGTTGAAGAAGATAATCATGATATTGAAGTCGCACATATGGGTAATGATCCGTACTTTGGTATTCCAATTCCAGAAGTTGCTTCTGATCAATCCTCATCGAAGTGATATCATACAATTGTGCCTCCCGATCACCAAGTTTCTGAACACAATAGCAAATGGACTAAGGATCACCCACTTGAGAATATAATCGGTGATCTCGACAGACCAGTTTCCACACGACTACAAATCCATGAACAAGCCTTATTCTGCTACTATGATGCCTTTCTCACATCAGTCGAACCTAAGAACTACAAAGACGCATTAACTCAAGCATGTTGGATTGAAGCTATGCAAGAGGAACTTTATGAATTTGAACGTCTTAAAGTTTGGGAACTTGTTCCTCCTCCTGATAAAGCATTTGTCATCACTCTTAAGTGGATCTATAAGGTTAAGCTTGATGAGTTAGGAGGTATTCTAAAAAACAAGGCTCGGTTGGTCGCTCGTGGTTATCGTCAAGAAGAGGGAATTGATTTTGAAGAGTCCTTCGCTCCGGTTGCAAGATTAGAGGCTATACGAATTTTTCTAGCGTTTGCTGCTCATATGAACATGGTCGTCTATCAAATGGATGTGAAGACTGCGTTTCTGAAATGGTAAATCTGTGGAAGAAGTTTATGATTAGCCAACCGACGGATTTGTGGAACCAGATCAAACCAAACTACGTGTACAACTTAAGAAGAGCTCTTTATGGGTTGAAACAATCTCCACCGAGGGTAAGATATGTAGTCCTTCAATCCTGATATCCAATGACATCACAAAGGCTCAGTTGATCTTACTACTTTTCATCCGTAGAGAAGGCTAGGAACTTCTACTGGTACAAATATATGTCGATGACAATTATCTTTGCTGCATCTACTCCTGAACTCGTGATCTATTCCTAAAGATCATGTGTTTCAAAATTCAAGATTCGATGATGAAGGTAAAATATTATTGTTCTTAGACTATAATTTCTCAAAGTCCAGAGGCATCTTCAAAAATCTAAATATGCTCTTGAATCACGAAGAAATATGGCTATGAAATCTTGTGACCAATGGAACTCCCATGTGGAGAAATCCAAACTAGATACTGATAAGATAGGGAAATGCAGTATATCCGTCACAACTATCGTGTTATGATTGGCACCCTCACTTTATCTTACGCCAGTAGACCTGACCTAAAGCAAATTTTCTATATGCATGTGTGCTCGGTATCAGCTCGGCCCTATCAAAAAGCAACTTAAATGCGGTAACAAGGATTCTTTTCGTACTAAAAGGAACCGTACATCGGGGACTTTAGTATCCAAAGGATTCTTCCATTCCACTAATAGCATTTGCAGATGCGGATCATGCTGGTTATCAAGATACACGCCATAACACATCTGGTAGTATATAACTTTTGGGTGATAGACTTGTGAGCTGGTCGTCTAAAAGGTAGAAAAGCGCTGCAATATCCAGTACGGAAGCTGAATATATTGCTTTGTCCGATTGTTGTGCTCAAGTCCTTTGAATGAGATCACAACTTACCGGACTATAGCTTTGATTCAATAAAATACCTTTTGGATTTTTAATATTTATAGAAAATAAAATAGAAATGGAATATATTTTTGGGTTTTTTTATTTAGAAAATAAAATAAAAATATTTTTGGTATTTTAAAATTCTTATACAAAAGAAAATCTATACTCCTTATAAAGAAGATTTATCCAAATGTTGAAACTAGAAATCTAAAAAAGTTGAAATCTAGAAAAGTTGAAAATCAGTATTTTAGGGAATGTTGAAAAATTGAATGCCTGGAAGGTTGAAATAAATGGCTGAAATTTTATATTTTAGGCAATGTTGAAATCATTACATACTACTACACACACTTTATTTCTCTCTCTAAACCCTAATACACAAACTGCCGCCACCATGATCTTATCATCACCATCATCTGCCGAATTCGCCATCATCTCTTGTTGGTTTAGGTGGTTTCAGGTAGTTCCGGTTCGTGGTATTGGTTGTTGGTTTGGGTGGCGTTTGTAATTGGTGGTTTTGGAGGCGTTATGGCTATTTTTTATGTTTGGATCTGAGGGGTTGTGTGAAAGAATATCAATAATTGATTGGAGCAATATGAGGTCGTACATCAGATGTTATGGATGCCTAGTACCCGCGCATAGCCGGTCATCGTGAGGTAAGTCTAATATGTCTTAGAATTTGTATAAAATGCTTATAGGCTTTATTTTTAGATATGATCATGTGAATGAATTGGTGGTGACAATTTTTAATTTTTAAAGTAACTGATTATGGTTCATGATTGGTCTAGACAGGGTTTTCAGCTGTGATTTTTCCACAAGGCATGTGTACCAGGATGGAATGAAAAATGTTCTGCTATCTATCTGTTGTTGGCAAAATCAATTGTGTGTGAACTTTGTTTAAATTTTTTGTCTTCATCTTTGTGCTCATGTATTATTATCACTGCATTTCAACGAGTATATTCACATATGACTATACGAGCAAACGAGAAGACATTCATAATGACCGAATCACCAAGTATACTTTAGCAGATATATATGACTACACATTATCAGGTAATTACACAATCTTACGGTTTTCACTTATTTATATTTTCACCTTTAACTCACATATAGTCAATTTCATTGTAGCACCCTGAACAGGACTTTCATTTAAAATACTCGGCCATGGAGATATATAGTGAATATGTCAAAGATCTTTACAGTTCTAAAGGCTATCCACTCAGACTTTTAGGTGATCCAGAGGTATCAGGTAGTGTTTGGATATAAATTAGCTATATAAGTGTTTTCACATATTTTGATTATATATAGTTTTGAGAAATCTACAAATATGCTCCCTGTGGTTTCCCAAATTTGGAGATTTGCTCCCCAACTTCACGAAAGTGCAGGCGGCCTCCCCAAAATGAAACTTGTGTCTCATTCATGCTCCCTGGCAGGGAGCACGAGTGCAATGGAAGTTTCAATTCCCATTGCATTCATGCTCCCTGGCAGGGAGCACGAGTGCAATGAAAGTTTCAAACTGGGGAGGCCACCTGCACTTTCGTGAAGTTAGGGAGTAAGTCTGCAATTTTTGCAAACCACAGGGAGCATATTTGCACTTTTCTCTATAGTTTTACTTGTGAATTTTTAAAATCAGATAGTCAAGACCATCTCGGATATAGTTTGCATATTAGTGCAGGTAGAGGATTTCACATAACTTGGGTGACTATGTAAAATAACGAAGATAATTTTTATTGCCTTATATGGGTAATATAGCGTATTCTTAAGACGAGCGTAATAAATCTTTCGAACCAATATGTCATTTTGTATAGAAGCTTTCCAAATTCTGTAACACTGACTTTCTAAGTGGTTAATTGTACATATATTTACCATATTAGTTCTGCACATATGACTACAAGTGTTGACTTACCAAGAAAGACAATTAACTCATTCCTAATTCGTACATTTGATCTGCATATCAGACGCCAATTAATATGGGGATGCTTAGGTTACTTTTTTCTTTTACTCTACTTTCTTTTACTCTACTACACATCAGCCTACAAGATTTCAAAAATCCAAAAACATAATAATCTCATTCTTTCATCTCTATACTCGATTTGCACATCAACCTATAAGTGAAAGGGGGTGTTTGGGATTACTTATTATTTTAGGCTTGCTGCACATCAGCCTACAATAGTTTACAACTGTGAGAAACATAATGAACTCACTCTATCATTCATGCTTTATTTGCAGATTGTGCTCATGTTCCCATATGCAACGACTATAAGAAAATGCCTTAAAAGAGAAAGATCTTGAACCACCTCGCTCAATAATTAAAGCACAGTCCATTCTTTATAGGGATACAAACAATGCACCAGGTGCTTTTCATATGTTGCTTCAAATAAATAATACACATCCTGGTTGTTTAACAAATTTATATGGAAATTTATACAGAATCTGTTAACAATGCACCAGTTACTTTTTGTAGTCATTAATAATTTATCTAAACATTAAAACTGATTATTGCAGTATGGTAACAATTCAAGTAGTTCAAAAAGGAAAACCTTACATCCCCTCATACCAGCTTTCTCATAACATGACACTAATAAACTTGGCAAAATATACAATGACTACTAAAAATTAGGCTTTCATTTACATATACTAAATTCAGGTTGTTGTTTCTGTTGTCTCCATTGCATGCCTAAGAAATGAAAGTTAAAGTGGTTTGTAAAATGTCTCCAAAGATGTGGGTCTACATAGGTGTATGACCTTTAGCACTTTCACCACGGGTGGTAAGCATCTTCAACATTCATGAATAAAATTATTCATAGAGTTAATTGAATAAATGGTCCATGTGGTCTGTCGAGTTTAACAAAAATAGTCCCTATTTTTTTTTCCTGGATCATCTCCCTGTGGTTTTGACTCGTATCGGGTTTGGTCCCTTGACCAATATTTCCGTTTGTTTGACTGTTAGATTCAAGTTTGAAGACGTGAAATGACATAATTACCCTCAAACTATTACTATTATTTATTTTTATTATTATTCTAAATAATAATAATAATAATAATATAAAAATAAATAAAATAATAATAATTATAATTATTATTATTACAAAATTACAAAATCATTTTTATCATCTCCATTACCAACCTTTCCAACTCTCATTCTAGTTAATATCATAAATTCACCATAACCACCACCCACCATTAAATTCGGCCACTACGAACCTATTCCAATAACATAATCAAAACCCATAAAAAAACTTTACACAAGTAAACCCAAATCACATCTTCTCGTTTTTGTCATCAAACTACATCCAAACACCATAGAAACGCCATCTATACAAAACCCATTTCCAACAACAACAAGAAAAATTGTAACACAAAACCCATCATCTTTTCCAACAACAACCACCAAGATCTCACTTTCCCTATGACATAACCTTATAACTCATTTTGCTTAGACAACCAATGCTCTTATATAAACTATTAAAGAAGCAAATGAGCTTATTTTGGTTGAAAACTAAAATAATATTTAATTAAAGAAGGAACTCAGGAAGTGATGTCTATTAGAAACTCCAATATGAATTAAAATATGGAGAAGATGTGTTACTCTCCAAACTACAAAAAAAGGAAATTAAAACCCATAAACCACAATAAACTCTTCATCTCAGATTTCTTTTTTACATTCTTTGATTTGTTCTTAAAGACAAAAACTAAAGAGGAATCATCATTGTTAAACAAGATCTTGCAGCCATTCTAGATAAGATAAAGAAAAAGGTGTCTTTATGGATATGGAAGCTTGTGGTTGGTAAAGGTTGGGAGGATAGTGGTTGAAGGCGCTGTGGTTATGAAGGATGGTTGGAGGCGTCGTGGGTGTGGGTGGCTGGAAGTGGTGTTGACGATGTGGGTTGGTGGTTACTTGGGAGGCGGTTAATGGTGGTGATGAGTGATGGTATAGAGAGCGAAAAA
The DNA here is from genome assembly GCA_026074375.1 of Tanacetum coccineum. Taxonomy (NCBI): domain Eukaryota; kingdom Viridiplantae; phylum Streptophyta; class Magnoliopsida; order Asterales; family Asteraceae; genus Tanacetum; species Tanacetum coccineum. The sequence goes on along the minus strand of BQNB010014170.1, from coordinate 36,540 downwards.
ACTAGATCCGGGAATGTGATTGAGTGTGAATGTTTTTTTTGATTTTTATGTTTGATAAGTGAGAGAGATATGTGAAAAGACCAGAATACCCTTTAAGTTGACAGTCAACTAATAGAATTATTGGTCAAGGGACCAAACCCGATACGGGTCAAAACCATAGGGAGAGGATCCAGGAAAAAAAAAGTTTAGGGACCATTTTCGTTAAATCCGACAGACCACAGGGACCATTTATGCAATTAACTCTTATTCATAAATGTATCTTTAAGGAGTTTTTAGATATGCAAGTTAATATTTCTTATTGGTTTTATTCAGTTAAGCGGAAAGGAAGGGTTTCATGATGTTGATGTTGATGGTTCACCGTTGACTGAATTCCCGGAAGCTATTTGCTCGCAATATGAGGAGAATACATGTAACCGTGGTGGATATTGCAACTTCATGCATCCAAAAAAGGTTGAGAGGTTATTGTTTTTCTTTTAAAAGACTAAAAACGTTAATATTAGGCAATGTTGCATCTAATATATGTTACATTGTCCTAAAATTACATTTCTTCTTTAGGTAATTGAGGCGAGCTTTCTGGTAGGTACAGAAGAAGGCATTGTCATAGCCGCAGTAGGAACATAGATCCATTTGATGACAAGGGCAGGGATATAGATAGGGACAGAGAAAACCAATACGAGTGTCGGTCATGGATGCACATGAGCATGTCTCTAACAACACATAGTACCCTAGACTATAGTGATGTTGTTGCCATACAAGCAGCCGAAATGCGGGCGTCGTACTAAGATTGTGTATGGTGGTGTTGCTGCAACATCCCAATCATTATGGGAAGACAAAGAAAGGTACGTGCCTTCATTATGACACTAATGTAACAAGTATTAGGTGCCTAAATAATGTGTTTGTCATAAGTTCTTGCGGCTTGATTTTAGTCCGGAAATTATGGTGTTTTGTAAATAATGGATCTTCCTGAAAGTGGGACACGTTCAATCCTTAGCCATTAAAAAAATAATAAACTTGATTATGCATGCCATATAGATGTTTAAATTATATTGTGATTAGGTTTTGAAAAGTTTAGAGAATCATGACCAGAAGGTTAATAAGATGGGTGGATTTGCAGTTTCACCGTGGCCGCTCTATAATTGGGTGGATTTGTACCAAATATGTAGAAGCTTAGTACAGGTTGTATACTATGTCGACTATTCAGAAGCCAACAAAAGCTAAGTTTTGGTGAGGGTCCTTAAGAAAAGAGGAGATAGAAGGTCTCTCAATAGGCTTTGTTATAGCTTAGTTCAGATGTTAGGGTGTATAATGGAAAAGTTGCGAGTATAACTCAGTTATAAGAACATATTCTGAAATCTCACCGTTTAGGATTTGGTCCATGTTAAGTTAGAACCTTTTGTCTGCGCTGATTGTTTTTGGATCAGATTACTTCTAGGAATATAATTATTTAGGTTTTCGATTTATACTACTTGCATGCTTACTAAATATTCCACTACGCATGTATATTCATACGTGTATTGCATCTATACGTAGAGTTTCTTGACAGTAAATTCGTAGTAAAGTCGTAAACGAATGAGAAACTATTGCATGATACATAGCTTCGAAAAGGGTTAGTCCGTGACGTAGAGGATCCACTATTTATGACTAATAGAACCTTGATTTCAAAACTTCAAAATTTATATATGAAAGTAATTCTTATGCATGTGTATGTTTTTGCTTATTTTGTGTTGAGATGAATTTTGCTAACCTGAGTCAAAACTTTACATATAGTTACAGACCAACCATGACCTTATGGAAAGAATAATGGAGATTAATAGGAGACTCATTGATATTGTGGTGAATATTAGCGAGGAAGATGCTAATCCAACTGCAGCTTCCGAGGGTGGTGATGGAACCGTTGTTAAATGCTCATTCAGTGTTGTGGCTCTTGGTCCAAACCTAAAGTCATAATATACTTCAGCACAAATGGTGCGTGTTACGGTGTTACTTGATATATTATGTTGGATTTTACTTGCCAACCTTATCGTCTTTCCTGCATACTTACATTTTTTTATTGATGTGCAGTCACCTATTCAACCATTATGTGCATTTAGGAGCTTTGAGTAGTATCGTCTTAGAAACAACACAAGTCTTTACTTTTCACGGAGTACATGCTATCAAGAAATTCAAGAAACTATACTTTAAAGAAACCCCGATGCTAAAGTTGATGTGACAAAGATAGGAACTACATAAAATCTACAACTAACGTTGTTTACAAAGAAGTTCTACATAGCTTATAAATTATTTAGTTTTATACTTTTATTCCACTAATAACGCACATTATCTTTTTTTTACATTTAGTATGTATACTTTGTTACATTTACTTTTATCCTTAATATATGGACAAATCTATTGAACGACCCTGAACTAACAACTGAACGACAAAGAAACCTCTCTAATACGCCGCAGCTAAGTGTGGGTATCAAACCTTGTTATGAACGTTACACGAAAAACATACCACAATATTGCATATCTAAAATTATCAGACGTTAGGGATTTTCTGTGCGTGCACGGGTATTCGCCTAGTAAAATAGAAAAAGAAAATATTTTTGAATTTTTATATTTTTATAAGTACGAAAATAAACTTTCAAAAGAGAAAGGATCTTCAAGGCACTAACTTCAAACACCACGTGTAGATCCATTTTGGTAAGTCGTCATAATAATATATAGTATATCCCGTTAGATAAGAAAATTACGTTAGGAAAAGTAATAGTCTATCTCTCGAGTGTCGTATCCCGACGAAAGATGAATTTGAAATCCACGAAAGTATTTTGTTTGATGCTTGAATATCGAATATTTTTGTTGTTGGTTTTAAACTAAAAACTTAATAAACTATAGAAAAACTATATAGCAAATAACAAGCATTTAAACGAAGAACACCAATTTACTTAACAAGCATAAAATAAACTACTCGCTACTCATAATGATAAAATAAGCAAAACAAAATATTTTAAACTAAGCTACACTAATGTATTGAAAAAAGATAAAAATGAACCGAATTGAAGACCCGCAAATAAACGAATACCACCCGATTTATTTAGCTAAAACAAATAATCAAATTCGGTCTAGCTAAATAAATCCTTAAGCTCCGCGCCTCATGAGTTGACCGGTACCAAAATCGCAACACAAAACACAAAGATATAAACTGTTAATAGCAAACATATATATCTCAATTTGCAAATTTCTTTCTAACCAAACGCAGGCCGAGTATAATAAACAAGTCCAAATTGCAATTGAAGACCTAAATCAAATAAGTTCTACAGATCCAAACGAGATCCAAAGCTAAATTGAGGCCCAAATCAAAAATCCTACAAACCACACGCAAGGAGATGAGCACAAGAACAAGATGTGTCACGCAATAAGCTCACTTGAATAAACTATCTCACAAATAAGCCTCAACAAAAAAAAATAAGCCATGATAACAATTTCCATAAGCAAACTTCAAAACAGAATAGGCACTTAACAATTCGAAATAAGCAAACTAAATGAAAACTAAACTCTACGGTCGAATAAGAACTAGCTTAGCAATAATAAGCTAAACAATCTAAATCATAATGAGCTAAGACTTATTTGATAAACCAAACTGAATAAGCAAAGTCAACCTCAATCTACACGAAAGTTTAAACAAATAAGCACTTGATATCACAATTACGAAATCGAATAAGAACTAGAAAATCTTAACGTGACAAATAACAATTTAAGCACTACTAATAAGCAATCTAGAAGCACTAATAAGCATATGAGAACAACAACAAGGAATTATAATAAGCTAAAAGCACCTAACGACTTAAATCTAAACTCAATATAGCAAATAAGCTCACGAAAACTTGATTTAGCAATATAAGCTCATGTTAAACCAAATAAGCTATTTAGAAGCTTATTTTATCAGAAAACAAGAGCTTTTAATAAAACTAAAACGATATAAGCACAATAGTAAGCTATATCCGAACTTATTATAGAATATTATTTCGAAAAGTTCTTAAAAACATTTTAGAATGAATCGAATGAGCTTGGAGAGATTATAGGAGTCGATCTTAAAGCTTTTAAGGACTTTTGAGAATAATAGGCTGAGTAAATAAGCACGAGAAGACAGCTTATTGAATAAGCTAGCACGAAAAGATATTAAGCTAAGAAAATAAAAAAACACAAAATCCATTAAACTCGAACCATATTTATTACAAAACCCGAATAAGCTCTTGAAATAAGCAAGTACAATAAGCTCAGACTTTCTAAATATGCTAAACAAAACTTTAATAAGCTAAAAATAAACAAAACTAAACTAAAACTAAAAATTCCTAGATAGCTCAAAATGAAGGGAGGCGTGTGTTTTTATAGGGCAGTGAGGGGTTAATTTTGTAAATTGCCAATCATTAGGGAAATGATTGAGCCAATCATTGGGCTCCAACGTTGTCACACGGATAGCAAGGTATGATCCACCGGTAAGAAGCATCCACGTGTCCTATTAATTTTGCTTCATTTTCACGCTTAACTTTCGTCCCTTAGATCTTTATTGCGGCAAAATGAGATTATAACAAAATTCCTTGCCACGTAGTGCTCTTCCATTCGCTCTCTTCTTGTGAGTGGAGCCTCACGTGAGGTAATTTTATTTATTTCTCTCACACGTGTTCGGACGTCACGCTAACGTCACCCCAAACTTTATAACAGATTTCTTAATTAAACTTTGGGCCTTATTTTGGGTTTGGGCTTTATGTTGGGCTTGGGCTGGTCCGGCCTATAAAATGGGTTACGGGCTGGCCAAATAAGATCCGAGGGCACCGTTGGACTCGTTTTTCCGTGCTCTTTCTAATGGCATGCTCAGGGACTTTTCACGACTTTGTCTTGATCTTGAATATTAAGCACTCTTGATCGAAACGAACCCGTAAATACCTGTTTTTGCATTGTTTTCAATCTGTTTTACCTGCAAGACATAAAAATACCAAACAAACATATTTACAATATAATTATGCATATTATAGTATTTTTAGTCCAATTAATAGTGTTTTACGGGGTAATAAGGATGTGTGTTTTAGCACACATCAGGAGCGTACTCTACGGGCGACCCCTTTATAGGCCTAGCGGCCCCCTAACATATTAGGGACCGCCGGGACCGCCAGCAGAGTAACGACTATTTTTGTCTTCTATATCATTGGTCATGATGGTGCCACCCTTAGTTGTATAAATACCCCTTCCTATGCCTTGGAGCGGGTGGTTGGTTGGTGTATGTTCATTTCACTTGATGGAATTTTTGTTTACTACTTTCTCTTATAGAAAATTCATTCCTTTCCCTCCCACTTTTCTCTCTTAGTTCTTGGTTGCAGATTCAAAGATTACTTGTATTCTACAAGCCGCCTTCAATAGATCGCAAAACCTTATTGTAATGCATAAAAAGAAACACAATTAGTAATTATGCTGGAATCACATATGATTTGCACACGAATCACATGTGATATGTACAAGAATCACATGTGATTTACATAAGAATCACATGTGATTGTTATAACAGAATATAACCAGCTATTAAGTAATTACCTTGTATTATGCTATATTGTCTCTTTCCTGCACCACCTCTTTTCCTTCTTTTGTGTCAAGTGTTCTATAAGCAGTTGCTCTCTTGTCTCTAACCTTAACCATTTTTTGTGTCGATTTTTCAACTTCAAAACATCTAATTTTAGCATAAAAGGTATAAATTCAACACAGTCATCTACCATATTAAAAATTTTCTCCTTTAGAGGTAAGTAAATGCTCTCAACATTTGCTTCCCAACATACAGATGCTCCATGTGTGTGACTATGAAGGTATAAACTTGGTCTTGATGTGTTGTTAGGAGCTGTTACAGAATCACATGTGATTTTTTTAGAATCATTTTTAATACAAAACAGAGCATATGCAAACACAATAGAAAACAGAATCGCATGTGATTTTTATTCAGTTAAAACAGAGCATATGCAAACACAATAGAAAACAAAATCACATGTGATTTTTATTCAGAGACATCTTTATTCACAAAACACGACATCATATAAAACTTTATAGACTACTCACAATATCATATTTTGTTCAGAATCATTTTTAATACAAAACATAGCATATGCAAACACAATACAAAACACAATCACTTGTGATTTTTATTAAGGGTCATGTTTTAATACAAAACAGAGTATATGCAAACACAATACAAAACAAAATCACATGTGATTTTTATTTAGAGTCATCCTTATTCACAAAACACAATATCATATAAAAATTTATAAAAATCACAATAACATAATACTAGTAATTAAGTAACCTATAAATACAGATACAGATGAACATAATTATTATATCACCTTCCTATACATATAAAAAAAACTAATCAATCAAACCTACAACAAAATCAAACATGCAATAACATTATAAATTATGTTCATAAGATAGTGGCAACAACAAACAAATTTGTAAGCTGATATAAGTCCCAAAATAAGCCAAGAAACAAATAAGCTCATAATTATGATATGTATAAGAGATGAAATGAAATACATACAACGGGACTGTGAATCGGATCAGAAGCGATGAAATCGTGGACATCGGCGTCAAACCACGACGGGAGAGGAGAGTCGCGACGGATGTAGCTTTTTACGATTCTGAATCGGTCACTACAGAAGGTTTTGAGTCCTTTAATTGTTGATGATGTTTCTTCTTCGATGGTTGGTTGGCGGCCGTTTTTAGTCGTCGGTGGTTGGTGGTGGTTTTTAGTCGCCGGTGGTTGGTAATGGGTGGTTGTAGAGAGTGGATCTTATCTGTGCGTTTTTTTCTTTGGAAAAAATGAATGTTTTTTTTAGAATATTAGGCTTTATGTTTTACAGATTTGCCCTTGATGTAGAAAGTGGGTGAGATCTTTTATTTAATCACAACCTTTGGATAAAAAATAGATGAATTGTGGGGATAGGGTCATTTGATCTATGCTAAATAATGGATCTTTACGGATCTCAACTCTTGTTAATACAAATAATGTCTAAAAACGTTATTTATATTTTTCGACCTCTCGATGTTTTGATAATAACAAAATGTAAAAACATTTACGATAAAATTAAATGTTTATAAATTACTAATCGTAAAATTCTATTTCTAAGATTAATCACTTAAGGTATGGATAAACAAAAATCATTTTAAACATGATTTAGTGATCAAGAAAACTATTTTTCTTTAAACCTTTATTTCTACAAAAGTGTATTTACAAAAATATATACACAAAATATTTATTCATAAAAGAAATGTTTTATTAAAACAATAAATTTAAAATCAGATTTTTCCCCCCGAATGTAAGGTTCCAAAACAGATAAACACCTCCTCACTAAAAATACAAAAAGAGGGAGGTACTCTTACGGGCGGCCCCCTTATAGGCGTGGCGGCGCCCTCAACATATTGGGACCGCCAGGACCGCCGCAGGAGTAACGACTTTTGTTCTTTTATAAATACTGGCCACCCCATTTGAAAAATTGAACCTCTTGCCATGAATTTTCTCAGATTTACTTTTCTCTCTTCTTTCTTTCTTTCTAAAACATATATATTGATCAATAACATATCTTGATCTTGTTTCAAGTGATTAATTTCTTCTTCCTCCCTTCTTCTAATCAAGTGCAAGAGAACAACAATCGTATTCATTGGAAAAGAAATTGTTATCAAAGTGATCTTCTGTCTCCTCTTAAGATCACAAATCTTCATTATATTTTCTTTATGGTGTTGTGTAATTGGTTTATGTGTAGATCCATAGTGTATATTTTGTATTGTGATTTAATTGGATTGTGTGTCAATCCAAGAGTTGTATTCTTGGTGAGTGTATAAAGACTAGTGAACGTCTTGGATTGGGTCTAGCTAAGATAGGACTCGACATTAGGCTTGGTGTCATATTCTTCATGTTATGTTGATCCTTATTAATTTGAGACATTAGTTAGTTTATGTTTTCAGTATTAAAAACTCAAGTGTAGGGGTGCATCTATAAATCCCAAGTCATGTATTATTTATGTTTCAGCAGACGACAAGGCAAAAGTGTATGAAAAAAAATCAAAAAAACAGAAAAAAAGAAAAAAAATACTAGATACGGGCTGCCATCTTACTGTTGTTTATGTTCAAGAAAGTGTCAAGAAAAGAAAAGAAAGAGATTGATGTAGAGTTTGTATATTTTTTTCCTAGTTTCGTCAAGTCTTGGCTTAGCAACACCTTTTACCTATATTCGAGTGAATGATTGACTTGCCACCACTCAAAATTCCCTAAATATCCCCAAACTGTGTTTCCTTTACCCTACATCTATACATCACAACCCTTTAAAGACCTCTTTAATAATAATTCCTAGGTGCTTACGCCAAAGTGATGGAGGTTTTTGATCATTTATCAAGCTTATGGTAATTTATATACTATGACAGGTAGTGAGTGTTATTAGCCCGTTTCCTATATTATTATAATTCATTATTACACCCGAGAGAATGAGAGAATCCAAACAATTATGTGAGGTGCTAGTGTATAATTTTGTGCTTTTAATTAAGAGGTCTAATCGGTTATGCCATTAATTATATTTATTGAGTATGTTTAACTGACTCCCTGATATGCAGAAAAGAATATGAAAGAATTTTCGTGTGTAACACGAAAAAAGAAATTTGGAAAACTTTGTTAATCACCCATCAAGGTAATAGCCAAGTCAAACATAATAAGATCGACCTTTTGGTTCAACAATATGGACAATTCATCATTTCCGAAGACGAATCTATAAATAGTGCTTTTGCTAGATTTAATACTATTATTACTAGTCTTAAAGCTCTTGATGAAGGTTATTCTAGTAAGAACTATGTAAGGAAGTTTCTTAGGGATCTACATCCTAAATGGAGAGCAAAGGTCACGTCGATTGAAGAATCGAAAGACTTAACGTCACTATCTCTTGATGAACTTATCGGGAACCTCAAAGTTCACGAAATGATCATCAAGAAAGATTCCAAAATAGTCAAAGTAAAAGTTGAAAGGAAATCTATTACTTTAAAGGCTAAGAAAGAATCTAGTGATGAAGAGTATTCGACTTCCGGTAGCGAAACAAAGAGTACGCCATGGCGGTAAGAGACTTCAAGAAGTTCTTTAAAAGAAGAGATAGATTCGTGAGACAACCTAGGAATGACAAAAAGACGTTCCAAAGAAGCCGAGATGATAAGAACGGTAAAAGTGATAGAAAATGCTTTAGATGCGGCGACCCGAATCATCTTTTTAGAGAATGTCCAAAACCACCGAAAGATAAGAACCAAAGAGCTTTTGTCGGAGGCTCTTGGAGCGATAGCGGTGAAGAAGATGACGAAAAGGTCAAAGATGAAACGTGTCTTGTAGCTCACGCTTCAAGTGAGATATGCCTTGGAGTCAACTTGGAACCTGACGAATGGATCAAGGATAGCGTATGCTCTAAACATATGACGGGCAACCAAAAGCTCTTCTCCACTTACAAGGCATACAATAGAGGTAATGTCATTTTTGGTAGTAATCTTCGTGGTAACATCATTAGCAAAGGTACGATCTCTAATGACTCTTTCAAAATAGATAATGTAAAACATGTTGATAACTTAAGATTTAACTTGCTAAGTATAGGACAAATATGTGACAATAAGTGTAGGGTAACTTTCTCTGTACATGATAGTGAAATCACTAAGGACGGTAAAGTCATATGTAGAGGTATTAGGAAGAAAGGCTTATATGTGATGAAATTAGGAAATAAGCAGAAGGATCAAATTTGTTTATCTACGATTGATGAAAATTCCACATTGTGGCATAGGAGGTTAGGTCACGCAACATGCGTCTCATTCAATTGTTGGCTTCTAAGGAATTAGTTAGAAACCTACCTAAGCTTAACTTTGATCAACATTTTTGTGATGCTTGCAAAATAGGAAAACAAGCCCACGTTAGTCACAAAGCTAAGAATATAGTCTCAACGACTAGATGCTTAGAACTCCTCCATATGGATCTCTTTAGTCCATCCGCCGTATGGAGTTACGCAGGAAACTGTTACACCCTAGTCATAGTAGATGATTACTCTAGGTACACTTGGACTAGATTCCTTAAGGACAAACTGAAGATTTTAATTAATTTGAAATATTTAGTAGGCAAATTCAAAACCAATTAGGTTGTTCAATAGTGTCAATAAGAACCGACCACGGTAGATAATTTGATAATGAGGTGCAATTTGGAGAGTTTTGTAATGCTAATGGTATTACACATAACTTTTTGGCTCCACACACTCCTCAATCAAATGGCGTGATCGAAAGGAAAAAATGGGACACTTCAAAAAATGAGTAGGACTATGTTAAATGAGCAATCGTTACCACAGAATTTTTGGTGTAACGCCATAGATACTTCAACATATATTCTTAACCGAATTCTCATTAGAGCCATTCTTGGAAAAACACCTTACGAACTTTTAAGAGGTAGGAAACCTAGATTAGATTATTTTAGAGTGTTTGGAAGCAAGTGCTTTATTTTGAACACCAAAGACTACCTTACCAAGTTTGACCCAAAGTCATACGAAGGTGTCTTTTTAGGGTATTCTTAAAATAGTAAAGCCTACATCATCCTAAACAAACATACTAGGAAAGTCGAAGAATCACTTAACGTGACATTCGATGAAACTCCTCCACCCTCTAAGACATCACTCTTGGTGGATGATGACTTAGATAAAGAAGATGCATTTAAGGTCACCGAAAAGAAAAACCTAGAAAACGACATTGTGGATGAAACTTTAGAGATTGATGAAACAATCAACATTAAGGAATCTAGGAACCAACCATTAAAAAATGTCATAGGAAACCTTAACCAAAGAACCCTTAGGTCACAAGCCCAAAACCAAAGTAACTTCTTTTGTTTTATATCAACTATAGAACCTAAGAATGTGAATGAAGCGTTAAGAGATGAAAGTTAGATAGTCGCCATGCAAGAAAAATTAAACCAATTCATTGCTAACGACGTTTAGGAGTTAGTTTCACAACCTAAGAATATGACAATCATAGGAACTAAGTGTTGTTTCTCGAAATAAGGCTAGGTTAGTTGCTCAAGGCTACAACCAACAAGAGGACATCGATTATGATGAAACTTATGCCCTGGTTGCTATACTTGAGTCTATTAGAATATTATTAGCATATGCTTGTGCATTAAATTTTAAACTATTCCAAATGGATGTAAAAACTGCATTCTTAAACGGTTTTATTAATGAGGAGGCATACGTGGCACAACCTCCGGGATTCATTGATTTTGAAAAACCAGATCATGTTTATAAATTAAAGAAAGCTTTAAATGGTCTTAAACAAGCACCTAAAGATTGGCATGATATATTAAAATCTTTCTTTATTAAACATGAATATAAAATAGGAATGGTATGTTGGGAATTAAGAGCTTCTACAAGGTTATACTGCTGATGGACTTAGTGCTGCTACTGAAGATTGAAGAATATAAAATATATCATTAATACTGCTAGTTAGTTTATTAGTACTGTTAGTATAAGAAGTTAGTACTGCTTATATGATATGCATGATATATATTAGGAATAGTTATGCATGATCACTTAACGCGGTTTGTAAGCCTATTAGGGTTTTCCTTGGTGTATAAAAGGAACCCTACGACATAGTTAGAGATACGAATTCAATATAGAAAAGTCATAGCTATTAGGAAAAACATATAGTTGTTTTATGAATCATTCAATATATTGTGAGTTGAGAGAAAGTTCTTGTGCTACTATTACATTGTTTTATTGTTCTTCTAGTTTCTAAAGATTAGATTCCGCATAATCTTTATATATATTACTCAAGGTTTCTATCATAGTTGTTTTAGATCTATCTAAGACAATTAAAGCTTTAACAAGCTAATCAAAGATCTGTTAAAAAAAGGGATCAACAAGTGGTATCAGAGCCTTGTGTTCTGAAACTTTGATCTAGAAGAAACAAACAAAGAAGAACTCTTTTTACAAAAGAGATGGATCTAGAAACTACACAAACAAATGCTGTTGTAAAACTGCCACTTCTCAAACAAGGTGAATATGAGATGTGGAGACTCAGAATAGAGCAATACTTACAAATTCAAGACTATGCTCTATGGGATATCATAGAAAATGGCAATTCCTTCAATCCTGTAGCACGAACAACAACAAATACAGATGGTACCTCTACTTCAACAATACCAGGTCCTGTTACTACTGAAGAGAAGACCCAAAAGAAGAATGATGTAAAAGCCAGAAGTATGTTGCTAATGGCACTACCAAATGAACATCAATTAACTTTTAATCAATACAAGGATGCCAAGACTTTGTTTGCTACCATACAAACAAGATTTGGTGGCAATGATAACACAAAGAAGACTCAAAAGACACTTCTGAAGCAGATGTATAAAAATTTCAACGCTCCAAGCACAGAGTCACTTGACTCTATCTTTAACAAGCTTCAGAAAATTATTAGCTAGTTGGCCATCTTGGGTGAAAACATCTCTTAAGAAGATCTCAATTTAAAGTTCTTGAGAAGTCTGCCTTCTGAATGGAACACTCATGTTGTGGTCTGGAGGAACAAACCAGATCTTGACTCAATTAGCTTTGATGATCTCTACAATAATTTTAAGATTGTTGAACAAGAAGTCAAAAGAACTGTTACATCAAGCTCAAATTCAGGCTCTCAGAACGTGGCCTTTGTTTCAACTCGTAGCAGTACCAATGAAGTTAATACTACTAATGTTTAAGTTAGTACTGCTAGCTCTACAGTTAGTACTGATAGTACTCATGATAACACTGCTAACTTAAGTGATGCCACTGTCTATGCATTCTTGGCCAATCAACCGAATGGGTCTCAACTTGTTCATGAAGACCTAGAATAAATCCATGTAGATGATCTTGAAGAAATGGATTTAAAGTGGCAATTGGCACTACTGAGTATGAGAGCAAGGAGGTATTACCAGAGAATTAGGAAGAAGATCACTATCAATGGAAGTGATACTGCAGGATATGACAAGTCCAAGGTAGAATGTTTCAACTGTCATAAGATGGGACATTTTGCAAGGGAATGCAGAGGTCCTAGGAACCAAAAAAGTAGGGCTAGGAATCAAGACAGCTCAAGAAGGACTGTGAATGTAGAAGAAACTTCTTCCAAAGCTATGGTGGCTATTGATGGAGCTGGTTTTGAATGGAGCTACATGGCAGATGAGGAAGTCCCTACCAACTTGGCTCTTATGGTATTCTTAGATTCAGAGGTACATAATAACAAAACTTGTTCTAACACTTGTCTTAAATCCTTTGAAACTCTTGAAACTCAACTTGATAATTTAAGAGTAGAATTTAATAAATCTGAGTTTAATCTAGCTACATATAAAAGAGGTCTAGCTTCTGTAGAAGAACAATTTCTCTTCTACAAAAAGAATGAGGTTATCTTTTGTGACCAAATTGCTGTTTTAAAAAGATACGCCTCATTTAAAGACTCAAAAATCAATGCTCTTAATATTCAGATAGAAAAACTTAAGAAAGAAAAAGAGAGCAATCAGATTAAAATTGACAATTTTGAAAATGCCTCTAAGAGCCTAGATAAATTGATAGGGGGTCAAATTTATGATAACAATAGAAAAGGTATGGGGTATAATGCTGTTCCACCTCCACCTACAGGCTTATTTGCACCCCCAACTATTGATTTGTCCAACTCTGGTCTTAAGGAGTTTCAACAGCCTGAATTTGAAGGCTATGGATTTAAGGCAAATAAGGGTATCTGTGAAAATTCCTCTAATGAAGTTAAGAAATCTCTTGATTCCCCAATAATTGAAGATCGGGTGTCTGATTGTGATGAGGATGAGTCTGAAGTAAGGATATTAAAATCTGATAATGTTTAACAAAAACCTAAGCAAGCTAATCAACCTAGGAAAGTTAGTGAAAATCCTAAGAATAACAGAACAAACTAGAATGAAAGGAAAACTCAGAAATTAGGAGTTTGGTTTCAGTTTACAAAGAAAGCTTGTTTTGTGTGTGAAAGTTTCAACCATCTAATTAAAGACTGTGATTTTTATGATAAAAATATGGTGCAAAAACCTGTGATGAACAATGTGAAAAAGGGAACTGGTCAAAGGAAAGTTAGACCAGTTTGGAATAATGCTATGAGGATTAATCATCAAAATTTATCTAATTCTAGAAGAAATTTTGTTCCAACAACAGTTTTAACCTAGTCTGGAATAGTACCAGTCAATGCTGCCAGACCCATTAATACTGTTGTACCTAAATCATTTATGAATGTGGCAAAAACTAGACCAAATGCTTTTTAGAAGTCACATTCACTATCTAGGAGACCTTTTTACCAACAAACAACACTTAAAAACAGAAATTTAAATGACAAAGTTAATACTGCTAAGGTAAATTCTGTTAATACTGCTAAGATAAACTCTGTTAATACTGCTAAGGGAAACAGAGTGACAAGTGCTAGTGGGGAACAAGGGTTTAATGCTGTTAAGTCCTCAGCATGCTGGGTTTGGAGACCTAAAATTAAAGTACTAGATTATATCTCCAAAAATAGTGGATCATACAGTTGTAAGCAATTTGACTATGTTGATCCAACAGGCAGACTCAAGTCAGTAAAGACTTGGATCCCCAAGAGAAACTAATTCTCTTATGAGCAGTATGCAAGATGTTTTGGATTGTGTTTCTTTGTGCTTAACATTTTGCAGGTTTAGAGCTTAAAGGTTATTTGATTAATAATGGATATGCTGATTTGGTGAAAATGCTGCATGGTTGGAGTTGAGGGGATGATATTGATGATAGCATGAATGTCCTTTCAGTGTTGGTTGTACACCACACAATAAATGGTCATCAATTCACCATGTCTAATAGACAAAAAAGAATTGGCTATTCCAGGGCAAACGACAACTAGTAAATAATTCTCAAATCCGTTGATGGCTGATAGTTTGCCAAAAACTATACTTCCAACTAAGTTTGTGGAATAACTTGAGGTTAAATTTGGGAAGAAATGGGACAAAAGTAGTATTTTAGTTTGGTTAACAGTTGTTGACTTCTGTTCATGGATTATGCATAAATATGGATCCTCATGAATTCTCACATGTGTATCTAGTTATTTCTAGTGTGTTTGTGATGAATAGAGGCATGTTGGTGCATGATTATTGGAGAAAAAGTTAATACTGGCAGACAAATTCTTAATACTGATGGGCAAAAATATTAGTATTGGTAGACAAAAGTTAATACCGCTAGGCTAATATTAGTACTGTTGGGTTATCGTTTACACTGTTTAGTCAATAACAGATTTTCAACTCTTTGAATATTACCGTTGAGGTTTTTACGCAACTGACTGAGTATATAAGGTTTTAAATTTGGATAATTGTATTCTTTACCTTATTTATACGATTTCTTTTAAGCTATAGATACAATTCGTTCGTTTATCTGCTTTCAAAACCTTATACACTCTCTATAGAATCTTAATTGATTTTACCAAACACTAATTCATTCTAAATCAATCTTAACCCAACACTCATATTAGTATTTTGTTCATAACTTATGTACACATGGCTAATATGGACTTCTGCGACAAGCATATTATGGTGGCTTTTCTTCAAAAGCCAACTGGAAGTGAGGAATTCCATCAGATAGTAGACTTTCTTGCTGGTAGTCATATCAGGTATGCTTTAACTACCAATCCTACTATCTATGTTTCTTTAATTGAACAGTTTTGGCAGACTGCTACTGTCGAAACAGTCAATGATGGAGAACAACAGATAACTGTCACAGTTGATGGGCAAATAATTGCTATTATTGAAGCATCCGTTAGGAGACATCTCCAATTAGCATATGCAGATGGTATTAGTTCTTTGCCCAATACTGAAATTTTTAAACAACTCACTCTAATGGGGTATGTTTCTAATGATGACAAACTTACTTTTCAAAAAGGTAAATTTTCACCCCAATGGAAATTTTTAATCCATACCATCTTACATTGTTTAAGTCCTAATAAAACTTCATGGGAACAATTTTCTAGTAATATTGCAACTGCAATCATTTGTTTAGCTACAAACATGACTTTTAAGTTTTCAAAATTAATTTTTGATGGTATGGTGAAAAATGTGGATAGTAAAACAAATTTTTTGATGTATCCACGCTTTATACAAATGATTTTGAATGAAAAGAAAAGGCTTCTTAAACAACATAAGAAATCATATGTTGCTCCTTCTTTAACACAAAACTTTTTAGCAACATGAAAAGAGGTTTTTTTTAAAGGAACACATACCTCTATTTGATTCAATGCTGATTCATGACCAACCTGGTCAGGGTAAAGGACCAACACTCACTGTTAAGTCCCAACACACACCCATTGCTTCTCTAACTACCTCACAACCCACTACATCTTAACCAGTGTCATCACAAGAACAACCTTCTCAAGTACCTACAACTGAACCTATCATTACTACTTTATCCCTACCTTTATATGAAACAACAATTCCACACACAACATCTTCCTTGCCCCATGATTTACCTCTCTCAAGAGGTGACACACCTGGAAGTGATGATGGCAGCAAGAAACTTAATGAATTAACGGAATTGTATACCAAACTATTTGGCAAAGTTACCAGCTTGGAGAAAGATCTCAAACTGACTAAGAAGGTTTATGGTAAGGCTCTTACAAAGTTGGTGAAGAAGGTCAAATACTTGGAAGACAAGCTTAAGTCTACCATAGAAAGAAGAAAGGCAAGGATGGTTATTTCATATGATGTGGAGGATTTGGTTTCAGAGGATCCTTCCAAACAGGGGAGGATGCCAGAGACAGAATATGAAGATGTAGATGTAGAGACAAAATATGAAGAAGTTGAGTATGAATTGGATCAGACTGATACATTGCAGCAGATTACTCCTACAAAGGTTTCACAAGGTGAAGAACAAAGTCAAGAGAGTTCTGAAGTTCAATTAGATGTTCTCAGTGCAGCTAAGATCCTTGCAGATGCATCCAGAGAAAGAGTAAAGACCTATAAAAGTTACACTAGAAGAAGAAGAAGTACTGTCAGTTCAAGAGATAGTACTGCTGGAGGTCTTTTTAGTACTGCTGAGGAAATTCTAAGTACTGATGAAAGGATAGCTCAGAAGCTAAATGAGGAAGAAATGGCAAAAGCTGCAGCAAGAGAAGAACAGGAAAGGATTGATTTTGAAAAAGCCTTAGAGTTACAAAAATAGTTGGATGAAAGGGAAGAAACTGATAATATTGACTGGAGTATTGTGGCTGAACAAGTTCAAGAGAGACAGTCAGATACTATAAAAAGATATCAAACACTCAAGAAGAAACCAGTCTCAGTAGCTCAAGCAAGGAAGAATATGATGATTTACTTGAAGAATATGGCTGGATACAAGATGGGTTACTTCAAAGGAATGAGCTATGATGAGATCAGACCCATGTTTGAAGAAGAGTATAATAAGATACAAACTTTGTTTAAAAAGGATACTGAAGTTGAAAAGACAAAGACAAAGAGAGTTGCAGAAGAGACACTACTTCAAGAGAGTTTCAAAAAGTTAAGGACAGCTGAAGCTTCAAGTTCAGAACCTATTCAAGAACAACCAACTGAAGAACCAAAAGAATTATCTGAAGAAGAACTTAAGAAGATGTTGGAGATAGTTCCAGTAGAAGAAATCAAGGCAGAAGCTTTACAAGTTAAGTATCCTATCATTAATTGGGAAATTCATACTGAAGGATCAAGAAAATATTAGAAGATTATCAGGGTTAGAAACATCACAGAGGCATATCAAGTTTTTGAAGATATGCTCAAAGGATTTGACAGAGAAGACCTTGTTACATTATGGAGCTTAGTTAAAGAAAGATTTAGATCAGCAGAACCTACTGAAGATATGGAAAGAGCTTTATGGGTTGAACTGAAAAGACTGTTTGAACCAGATAAAGATGATGTGCTATGGAAACTACAAAAATATATGCATGATCCTTTGACATGGAGACTGTATGATACATGTGGAGTACATCATGTATCTTCAACAAGAGGACATGACATCTATATGTTAACAGAAAAGGATTATCCATTGTCAACTACAGTTATAGGTTTGATGCTAAGTAGAAGGATGCAAGTAGAAGAAGATAGTGAGATGCCAAGAGACCTAGTTATGAAGATCTTCATAGAAGCCAACAAGCCAAGAACCTGAAGTGTTTGGAAGAATCCTCTTAGAGCCAAAAAGCTATAATTCAAGAAACTTAATGATTTGGAGATAAATCACAAGTTTAGGGGAGGATTGTTGGGAATTAAGAGTTTCTACAAGGTTATACTGCTGATGGACTTAGTGCTGCTACTGAAGATTAAAGAATATAAAATAAATCATTAGTACTGCTAGTTAGTTTATTAGTACTGTTAGTATAAGAAGTTAGTACTGCTTATGTGATATGCATGAGATATATTAGGAATAGATATGCATGATCACTTAACGCGGTTTGTAAGCCTATTAGGGTTTTCCCTGGTGTATAAAAGGAACCCTACGACATAATTAGATATACGAATTCAATATAGAAAAGTCATAGCTATTAGGCAAAACATATAGTTATTTTGTGAATCATTCAAAATATTGTGAGTTGAGAGAAAGTTTTTGTGCTACTATTACATTGTTTTATTGTTCTTCTAGTGTATAAAGATTAGATTCCGCATAATCTTTATATGTATTACTCAAGGTTTCTATCATAGTTGTTTTAGATCTATCTAAGACAACTAAAGCTTTAACAAGCTAATCAAAGATCTGTTAAAAAAGGAATCAACATGGTAGATAACACTCTTTTTACTAAGAAGAAAAGTTCAAATCTTATCATTGTTCAAATATATGTCAATGACATCATATTCGGTTTGACTTGTCAAGACATGTGTGATGAATTTGCCAAAATCATGCATGACGATTTCGAGATGAGCATGATGGGTGAACTTAACTTCTTCTTTGGATTACAAATTAAACAAATAGAAGATGGCATATTCTTTAATCAATCTAAGTATATTAAAGAAATGCTTAGGAAATTTAGTCTAGAAGAATCTAAACCAATGAAAACCCCCATATCCTCCGATACTAAACTCACGAAAGATGAAGAGTGTGAGTCAGTAGATAGTACCGAGTATCGATGCATGATAGGTAGTTTATTATACCTAACGGCAAGTAGGCCCGATATTATGTTTAGTGTCTGCATTTGTGCCCGCTTCCAAGAGGCTCCTAAAACCTCTCACCTTGAAGCGGTTAAGCGTATCTTCCGATATATTAAAGGCACTACGCACTTAGGATTATGGTATCCTAAGGGGACCGGCATAGAAACCTCTCTGATCATACGGGAGATTATGTGGACCGAAAAAGCACTAGCAGTATTTGTACGTTCGTAGGATGTTGTTTGACATCTTGGTTCTCGAAGAAACAAACCGCCCTTGCTATATCTACTACCGAAGCCGAATACGTAAGCGCCGGAAAGGCATGCCAACAAGCATTATGGATGAAACAAGCTCTTATCGACTACGACGTACAACTTGACGATGTTCCCATCATGTACAACAACAAAGGCGCGATTGACCTTAGCAAAAACCCGGTGCAACATTTTCGTACCAAACACATCAAAATTCGTTACCACTTTCTTCGTGATAATGTCCAAAAAGGACATATCTCTATTGAAAAAGTGCCGTCAGTCGACAATATTGCCGACATTCTTACTAAACCCCTTAAACGTGAATCATTTAACTATCTACGTCTTGGTTTAGGAATGATGGAACACATTCCATAAACCTTATGCGTCCGCTTCTCCTTATTCTAGTTTCGATTCTAGTCCGTGTTTTATTCTGTGTCGTGACAACTTAAATAATTCATCCGAAGTACTTTAAGCACCTTTAATTTCGTAAATGCAAATTAAAACGTCACTCCTCTTTGTAAAATTTTCGTCAAAAATGAGTCCAAAAACCCTTGACTGAAGGCGGCCCCTATATAGGCGACCCCCTAATATATTTGGGACCGCCAGGAGATATAGGACCACCATCAGCAGAACATAAAATGGAACACTTAAACAAAAATTTTCAAAACACAAAAACAAACACCCCCTTATCTGCTGCACTCGACAAACACGACCCAAAGCCCACCAAAACTCAAATTCAACCATTAAAACATCAATTGAAGATCAAATTAACACTAACAATCATTCACAACATCTTAAAGATCATCAATTGTAAATCATTTCATCTATTTTCTTTCAATTTGAGTTTAGGGTTCATGATGAACACCAAAAATTAAAATTGAGGATTTTCCATTTTTCTTTCAATTTTGTACAATTAGAACTACTAGGATACAATGTACAACTAATATGCTTCCCATAGACATAGGATTTGCACATATTAGTGAGTTTATAGAAAAATTGATTTTGAACTAAAACCCTAATTTTATTTTAAATCACTCACGTTAGGAACACAATAAAATTATGGTTATGCATTGTTAATCCAACCCAAAAACGTTTTCAAACACATGCATAATAATCTCATGAACAAATTTCGAGATACATAATTCATACGTATTTTTTGACTTGTTTGGATAAGCAAAATTAAATTAAGAAGCGTTTGGATTAACTCTTAGGATGGTATTTTAAAGTCGAGTTAATCGTTACTCCACATTTTTTGCATATATGCACACACTAGGTACGAACTCAAAACTTCAATACAAGCATAAGCAATTAAAATATGATTTTATTTGTGTCATTTTAGGTAACAATGCCTCAAAAATCATCTGAAGACTACAAAAATACAAGACATTATATCCCTAAAATCTCACATGAATTTTGTACTCCAATAAGAGAAAAACTAATGAACCTTGAAGAACGCTATATCCATGAGGGTCGGGTGGTTTTTGACAATTTTGCGGACCTAAACTATGTTTGGTCTTTGTTTCATTTTGTTGAGTTCGAATGTCTCCTTGAAATCAATGAACAAATCTGTCCTCGCTTCATACTCGAGTTCTATAGTCAATATCAAATCAATTATTCCGACGAAGGTCAAATGTTTGTCGAATTTGTGATTCAAAATCAACTCTTTTCCTACTCTCTTGAAAATTTTGCTCAAATTTTTAATATTCCTTTTGAAGGCGCCTGTGTCTTTACCGATAGATGGAGACTTGATGAGTTGGCATATGGTATCCCTTCGGATGGTCCATATCAAACCAACCCTCCTTCCATTGAGGACATCATTTCTTCTATTCGAATTGATCGAGAAGGTCAAGTCCGTCGCATCCGTCATGAGGAAGAGATTGATGTTCTTGAATATCAAATTCTCACTTGTGAAATCGTGTCAACTTTGAAGCCTTTAGAGGAAATCATCCGGGAAAACATCTTCTGTCTAGGGGGTAATCAGGATCATGTTCCCGTTTGTCTTTGTTTTATGCTCTATTGTGTTGTACACTCCGAAAGATTCAATCTTGCCTATTATATGGCGAAATGAATGTAGTGGGTCACTAAGCAAGATAGGTTAATTCTACCCTATGGTATGCTATTAACCCGTTTGTATAAACCCATCATGAATGAATATCCCGAGTTGTACAACGAGTCCTATGTCTTGTACGATCGTGTCATGAATCCTCTTGCCACTTAACTAGAGCAAAAACCCAGAAGGGATCATGGCACGAGAAGAGGTCGTCCATCCACTTCCTCCTCCACCTTCGATCAACTATCCTTATCTCATCTCCACGATGATGATGATGATGGAAATGACAAAGGGACCTCATGTGCAAGCACTCCTTCCCCTATTCGTTATGTCAATTCCTTAACAAATCAAGTTCTTCAAGTTTTTCAAAACCCACCTAACATTGACTCTCACTTGGAACCATTTTACACCCGCCAAACCGAATTCATCAACCGTCAAGTACAATTACGAGATGAGCAGCGTGGTGGAGTAAGGTTAATCGGAAAAAGTCTCAGAAGGTTGTGGAGAAACATAAAGAAGTGAGCTATGAGGGAAATTACTTTGTGACATTATTATCTATATTATTTACTAATCTATTATGATTAGGTATTTAAAATTGTGCTACTTATTAGTAACTTAGTACTTAGTATGGAAACTTAGCTTGCCATGGACGATCTTTCGATTTTATCATCCTAAACCAATGCTTGCATGCACCTCGATAGACTCTTTCTATATATATATGATATTATGCATGCTTATCTTTTGATAAAATTTGCCTACATATGCTTCCCTCATAGAACTCATGATATTTGATATTGGGAAGATTAAATAATAAGTATTAAATGATACATGATGAAATAAGATTGATTGAAAGAGGGGAAATTTAGATTTTTTTTACAACATATCAGGAAATTTTTTACACCACAATGACATAACCCACCAAACTATTGCCTACATACATGCAATCATATAATGATGAACCGCTGGTGTTACCCGAGCTCAACTAATTCTGACACCAACACCAGTCAAAATAGATAATAACAACCACAATCTGTAGCTATTTTTTTGTTTAGGTGCTTTAGATGAAGAAGATCCACCAAACAAAGAAAGATAACGTCATGCATGATCAATAATTTAGGGGTATGTAGATGAATATGATTCTTGTGGATGAACTTGAAATTGTACAACACGGCCTCATAGATCCTAGATCTTCTGCTAATTTGGAGAATTTTTTTTCGATTAGGTGTGGTGGGTTTTGTAAGAGTAATTGGGTTATGTGAAAGCGGGATACATGAGTCATATCTATCATGTATGATATGAAAACACGTATCCATCAGGTCAGACATATAATATGTTGTGAGGTGAAGTGGGTAGATACCGAGTCGGGTGCACCAGCCGAATTTTTTAATAATATTTTTAACAATAACATAATCAAACAATCCCTATGATTGTATATAGTTAAAATCAATTGATGAGGAAATTTGTTTTTAAGTTAAGTTATAAGTTATAAGATGAAAACACTTTTTTTCTATAACACGAATGAAACCTTGTGCTAGTATGATATGTTATTCAATTTACTCATGTTAGCACTTATGTTGGCGTATAGCATGGAATGGGTCAGACCCAATGGGCCGAACCCGATAAAAGGGTGGCCCACACCCTACGTAACCCTAATCCATACACTATATATACAAGGGTATGATCATCCTACCTACAGATACGTACACAGGTTATTCCCTACCACATCTTTACTGTATACTTATACTATTCTGACTTGATCGTCGGAGGGTGGATCCTGGGGCTCCGGCCTCGGGTCCTCTTCTAACCGGTTCTTCTTTGTTGGCAGCACTATTCAAGGCCCGGGAAGACGACGAACGGTACCAAGAGAGTCGTTAGGACCGGCCCGACCAAATTATGCATCAACAAGTTGGCGCCATCCGTGAGACCCCGAACAAACTATGTTTCGTGTTCTCATATTATCGAAAAACAAAAATCAATTCCGTTCAGGAAATCGGTAAATCTGAAACCTTCGTATTTTTTGTCTTTAACCCACTGTACATTTTTCTATGCGTAAAATATTTCACTTATTTCTATTGGAGTATACCATACGAAATGATTAACTATATTATATTATATCAAGTTTAACAAAAATGCTCAACGCATATGTATAATATCTCAGTTGTTACGTTTTTCTTCTTTTGAAACTCTCAGCTATGTATCCAATGGCTATTGCTATTATTTACACATATTATCACGAATGACAATTTTTGTCAAAAAAAATGGACATTTTAATTTGATAAAGATATTTTACATATCTTTTTAAATTAGTAACAAGATATTACTAATATTTTTTAAACTTGATAAGATGTTATCTGTATTCTTTTTAAATTGGTAACAAGATATTACCAATATTTTTTAATTTGATAAATTTTTTTTATCCATATCTTTTTAAATTGGTAACAAGATATTACCAATATTTTTTAATTTGATAAAAAGATTTTATCCATATCTTTTTAATTGGTAACAAGATATTACCAATATTTTTTAATTTGATAAAAAGATTTTATCAATATCTTTTTCCTTATTTGCATTACCCGGCCACGGAAGTACGTCTTCCGTCGGCCGTAAGTCGAATGCCATATTCGCATTACCCGGCCACGGAAGTACGTCTTCCGTCGGCCGTAAGTCGAATGCCATATTCGCATTACCCGACCACGGAAGTACGTCTTCAGTCGGCCGTAAGTCGAATGTCATATTCGCATTACCCGGCCACAGAAGTACGTCTTCCGTCGGCCGTAATTCAAATGCCATATTCGGCCGTAAGTTGAAGATAGATATGGCGGCGTATGGTTGAAAAGTGCGAACGTCTCCGCGACGGTAAGAGTAGTCCTTTTAGTCTAGTAACCACGGCTACGGCCACGCTTACTAGACCGGGGGGACATGTTGGCGTATAGTCTGGAATGGGCCAGGCCCAATGGGCCGAACCCGATAAAAGGGTGACCCACACCCTACGTAACCCTAATCCATACACTATATATACAAGGGTAGGATCATCCTAACTACAGATACCTACACAAGTTATTCTCTACCACCTCTTTATTATATGCTTATACTATTCTGACTTGACCGTCGGAGGGTGGATCCTGGGGCTCCGGCCTCGGGACCCCTTCTAACCGGTTCTTCTTTGTTGGCAGCACTATTTAAGGCCCGGGAAAACGACGAACGACACCAGGAGAGTCGTCAGGACCGGCCCAACCAAATTATGCATCAACAACTTATAAATTCAAGACTGATTATGTTTCTCTGGATGACGACAATCAATAATTCCACATTTCTCATGCATCTATTTTACAAAAATATTGAAATAAAAAAAGGGTTTTTGGATATGTAGAATCTTTGTAAATCTTTCTAAAGCTTCAAAATATTTTGCATATGCTAGATTCATTTAATCATATTAGAATTATTATTTATTTTGTTTGAATGAATTTAGAAATGAATACACTCTTAATATTTTGGATTTCATGTTTACTGGTTTTATTCCTTCAAAGGTTGTTCCATGTTGCCATGTGATCTTACGAATGAACTTGGAGACGTGGCCGATTCCATCCAAGTCATTTATGATTCTTTTGCGTATTTACATCCTTGTCTTATCGTTATGTTTCAACTACTCCATACATCATTAAATTATAGTTCAATGTGGTCGTTAAACCAGTTGTTTGATCATATGGTGTTCATAATATAATTTTTGTTTGTTTGTGCTAAACCTCTTAGGAAAAACGCCCGGCCTAGCTTGGAGATGTGATCAACGCTCATGCAGTATCACACATAGGAATTGTAGTTTACGACCTGATTGGTTTCGTTGGATTACGGATGGCACAATCTGTTCGTAACATTCACAGGATATAGTTGTTCGAATTCCATGTCCTCTATTCTACGTACTAGTTTAGTTTATTTAAGCATCTCTAATACAAGCTGATTTATAAATTTTATTTTCGAGGGAAATGCATATATGCTCCTTGTGGTTTGCTCAGATTGCATGTTTAGTCTTCGCATTTTCGAAAGTGCAGGCGGCGTCCCTGTAGGGAAACTTTTGTTGCACTCTTAGTCCCTGACCTACCTAAAAAGACGGATGTGCCATCTTCTTCTTCCTCCTTTCTTTTTCCTTTGAATTTCTATTTTTTAAAAATAAAATTTGAAAACACTTGAACATCTTCAATATTTTTTTCCAGAATTAATTAAAAATATCATAAAATTTGAATTTCTAACTTTTTAATTGGGTTATCAGCCACCATTTTTTAATTCATTTCATTTACAATTTTTCAAGCAATCACAATACTTATTCATACACATATCTCACTAAATCTTCCTTTGATTCTTTCAACCTTATCACAATCGAATCCACAAACACCCTTCTTGTTTATGCTATAATCCGAAACACAAACGTAAATGAGAAATCTTTTGTTGCTTAGCCACCACGAATCTATAACCAAACGGAAACACAAACAAGACTCAAAACACAAGATTTTTTTTTGATGATGGGTTTCGATCTGACCAAACACGAAACATGCAATCAAAACCAACCTTTGACCTTATTCAAGATCTTGAAGCCGAAAGTTTCTTGTGTTTTTCGTGGGCTGATACTGAAAAAGGTATTTGTTTCGAATGGACTCGTGTGAAGCAGAAAGAAAATCATAGATGTCTTTGTGTGATTCAATTTTTGCTTATAGTTAAAAGTCTTGTGTTTGATGGCTGGGTTATTTTTTAAAAGAGACATAAAGTTGGAATGATTTTGATTCGTTTTTGTTTTGAGAATGGGAAGTGATAGATCTAATCTGACTTTGAAAAGATAAGGTTTGGTGAAGTATTTGGCTATGTTTGATATGAGTAAAATCCGGAAGAAAATGTTGAAGGTTTTCAAAGATGGAGAAGACAAGGGCAATTTTGTCATTTTAGGTAGGTCAGGAACTAAGAGTGCAACGGAAGTTTTCCACATGGAGGCAGCCTGCACTTTCAAAAATGTGAGGAATAAACATGCAATCTGAGCAAACCACGGGGAGCATATCTGCATTTTCCTCTTTTATTTTCTAACTAGTTTTCGAAATCTTTTTTATATAATAAAAGAATTACATTATTTCAGAGTTTTCAATCTAATTAAATCTTATGAGAAAATAAATTGGGCCAATTAGAATGCTTGATTTTCAATGTTGGCAAAATCGTGCGATTTAATTGGTCAATAAAAAGTCAAAATTGAATCAATTTGGTCAAAATTGAAAAAATCTGTTGGAGAAATCTGATGGAGAAAAAAAACACATGAAAACATATGTGTTAAATTTGTGAAAACAATTTTTTTAAAAAGAGGTGATAATTAATAAAACTTCAGTGGTTTAATTTTAAATAAATTATATGGAGTTAAAAGTGTAAATTTATAAATTTACAAGTTTTATTATAACTTTAAAAATAAACAAATAACCTCTTAACTTTATACCTCTAGGCTTTATATTGTAAAACACAACAAACGTAAATAATTTCTTACTTCCAAACAAAAATTTAACATTATCTAATCACATCCAAAATCTACCCGATTTGATGAATTTTTCATTGTCGGCTTGAAATTATGTGTACAACTGAAGCACGTCGAAGGTTCACTTGAGCCGACTCCGGGCTACTTAAAAGGGTAGTTTCGGCGGGATTAGTTGGCTCACAATGTCGAGTCAAAAAACAGGTAAATCAAAAAAAAAAATACTAATCATCCTCAAGTTCATATACTACGTAATATATAAAAGATTTAATGAACCTATTATCTTCATATATTTTGATAATACTCTATAACATAACTTATAAAACAGAAAAAAATAAAAATTATACATGTAATTTAAAAAAATACTCCAAAATGTTTAAATTCCGCGCGTGCACGTGTATTAAAACTAGTACTAATATTGAAAAAAACAGTTTATGATGTGTAAAAACTTAAATTTGTTCAAGTATCTACAAAAAATGATTTGATCAAAACGTTTTTCAATGGTATATTGGTAAGGTATCCACAATTCATCATTTCGAGACATCCTACCCTCGTGTGGCTTCTTATGGGTGAAAAATTAAAGCTCGAAATAAGTAGAAGTTGTGGGGGTGACAATGAGAGCAAATGTGGAAGATATCCGATGTACGTTGTGTAATACAACTATGGACTATGCAGGCATGGTCAAATATTGTATCTATTATTCATGATCAGTTTTCAATGCGGGTAACTCATGGAGGAATCTAGTGGATGGTGCAAATCCTGTGGTGCATACAAGTGTATTGAGAGTGGTGATTGCAAGCTATTGTTCGGAGCATCCGGGTATTAAGTGTTCGAGAAAGGATCTAGACAAGTGAATCAAGTGTTCGAGACAATTCTTGCAACAACAAGACTCACTAAAGTTAATTGTCTATAAAATTGAAGAACTCGACCGAAGCGAGCTATCGGGAGACCGCATGGAGCATATATGGATGCTAGGTGAAGGATATTGTCAAAACGGGTGTGTTTTTTTTTTAGGAAATCGGATGCTGTAAGTCAAAGGAGTCGCAACCAAAGTTGAAGGAGACGTGGGATAAAAATTGTTGATATAATCTAAGAAAAACACTTTCCAGGCAAATGAATTTGTTTAAACAGAGTAAGAAATAGCAAAGAAAGTATGTAGCTTAAACAAAATTACACAAAATAATTTTTCAAAGGTTTAAATTATTTAAAAAATAAAAGAATTTAAAGATTGTTTGTGATGTATGAACCTAGTTGAATGACAATTTAAGTGTTCATTGTTTCACTCAAACTAAAACTCAAGTTATAGTGTGAGAGTGAACTCGGTGACCGCTTCTTCAGCTACTTCAGTCTAAACGAGAGTAAATGCTCTTTTAACGTGTATTATATTAATTGCAAGAGATAATGTTAATTACACTACAATCATTTTTTTTATTGGCAGATAATTAGGGTTTTATGAGAGGTAATCTAGATATGTGTCGAGCATTCAACAATTATAGAGGTCTTCTTGCGAAGTGGGTTTGGCGCTTCCTTTCACAAGATAACTCTTTATGGTGTCAGCTTATTTCTGCCATTCACGGATCAAATATTACAGATCTTTCTACTGCGTATCCTTCAACATGGAATTCTATAATCAAAGAGTTTAATTACCTCAAGGTTCAAGGCGTTGATGTTTTCTCTCATTGCAAGATTAGGATTGGTAATGGGTTGCACACTTGGTTTTGGAAGGATTTTTGGATCGGTGATTGCACTTTATCAGGTTTGTTTCCTCGTCTGTTTGCTTTAGATACAGAGAAAGATATATCGGTAGCCCAAATACTAGAATCAAACAACAAGCAAAGCAAGACTTCAAATGAAAATTCCACTCGGGATACTTCTAAGTCTGCTATCACAATCACCAAACTACTCTTCTTTCACTTCACCTGAAAATGATACTAAAAAACGTCAACAATAATGTGGGTGCTAGCTCGTAGGTTTGACTTAAACCCAAAAGCTGTGCAAATATTTCAACAGTGGACCAATAGTGCTATAAGACAGTAAAAATATATGCAAAACAACCTTAGCATCACCGTAATAATAACGTATGTCACTTACGCACCTAAAGGGTATACCAGACCATATGTCACTTACGCACCTAAAGGGCCTACCAGCTGGAGCACTAAAATTAGGGCAGGACCACACACAAACTAGGGTAGGCGTACCCATCCGCTCCAATAATCACACAAATACTGGGTAGGCGTACCCATCCGATCCAAACAATCATGCAACACATAATATTCACATAGCAGTCATAAGCACATATCTTGTCCCAAAAACAAAACCACATTTCGCACAGATCAATTCAAAACATTTCAAAACACATTTGAGTATCATTTTCCCCAACAGAAAAGACAGTAAAAATGGGGCTACGAGAACTCACCTCAAGCAAGTCTTTAGCAACCAAATCTCAATCACACAAGCAAATGCAACGACGCCCGCACACGACCTAGTCCAGTTAATGTCCCAATTTAATCATCCATTTCCAAAACAATCTTCACGTTTGATGCATAGAGTTTAGACGCGTTGTACAATTACTCATAACAATTTAGTGGTGTGATGGTTGACGACATATCCCAACAATCATATCAATCCCATTACTCAATAATACTTACTTATACTATTAACGAAAATAGATAAGTAATATACGTAAATATTTATAATTAATAATTATAAATATATCTCGGTAAGTCCATTCGGTAACCTTAGTCACCGTGAAAATAATCATATTAGAGTTGAAAATGAAACGTTTACTCATAATAAACATATTTGAGAAGTTTCGAGAAAAATTATATTTTTCGTCTTTTAGTGAATTTATTAAATAAATAAAATAATTAAATAATATTTTATTATTTAAAATCAAAAATCATGTTTTTAGGAAAATTTCTAAGTATAAACTTTTTACGAAATTTCGACATGACCCGTACGCTCACACAACGTTTTCCAAGGTTTCAAACCTTATTTTCAACACTTTTCATAAATTCGACACTTTTCGACAAAATTCCAAAATCTCAATCTTTAACGTTTACTAAAACGTTTTTCCCAAAATATCGTTCAATATCACTCCGTAAATACATTTTCACTTTCAAAAGTCCGTCAAAACTCTCATAACGACTAAATATCGCTTATTGGGCTTTAAGGCCCAATAAGGGTCCATTAAGATATTTATAAGTCCAAAATACGATCCAAGTCCAAAACCAAGGTCCATTTACATATATAAGCATATACTAATAAGTAGAAAATAATCCGGACCACAATAAGCCCTCCCATTAAGCCACGGCTTAAATAGACTTATTGGGCCGTGAGTCCATAAGCTCCAAAATACGTATATTAAGCTTGAAAATAAGCTAATAAGCTACGTATCGCATTTGGTTACCACCATAAGCCTCAAAAATAATCCACAACATACGCCATAACTCAAAAATAGTCAAAATCACTTTCCTAGTGATCTTGGGTAAATCACGTGGCATATAAGCCCAAAATAACCCAAGAAATAGCTTAAAAATAAGCCCGAATAATTTATACAAACTACTATCAAATATAAGCTATTTAGCAACATATATTATTCAACCATCACGACCACAACATCAAAACTACAAAACCCCCTTTTTTCTTTTTTTTATCCAACGAACCAAACATACCATTTTTATCCGTTTCGTTTCCAAAAATCGATTTTCACGACGATCAACTTGTACAACTAACATCTATGCATCAAAATAAACCCAAAAGGACAAACGAAATTTAAATTTGAAAACTTACAAGAAAATCTTCAAAAATGTAGATTTCGACACGAACCGGACAACCCAAACGTTGTTTAAATGAATACCCAAATACTCGTATCAACCCGGAATATCACGTTCTCGATCAAAGTTGGAAAATATATGGTGGTTGTGGTGGTGTAGGTGGCGGACGAACCAAAGACACACACACACACACACACACTTATGTGTGTTTTTTTTGAAAATGAAATGGATAATGAATGGAAATGTTTCTAGTGGAAAGCATCTTATGTACAATTCTTAGACATGTTAGCTAGAATTAAGCCATGTTGTCTCCCATTGACTTCATTGACCGGCCATGGGATCCAAGGGGTCTCGGGTCTTTCTTTTCGTGTCGGAATCACTTAAATACTCGTAAAACTCAACCGTAAAATTTACCCCAAAGTTAATTAGCATTTTTATTCACCTTAAAAATACTTTTCCATTAACCTAGAGTATTTACACGACATATTTACACTTTAAACCCTTCAAAACTCATTTGGACATTAACGGACGTGTCAGACTCGTTTTTTGGCATTTTTCAAAATTCACGGGGCAAACCACCCGGAATACAAATAACACAATAATACCTTCCAAAAGGGATTATTAATCACAATAAACCATAAATCACCATAATTCTCAACAAAATCACCACCGTCAACACGGTACAAAATCTGAATAAACTGACAAAAGTCAAATAGTCAAAGGACTATAAATGAAATATTCAGAACACAAAAAGGGCAAAGGTTACATTCTACCCCCCTTAAAAGAATTTCGTCCCCAAAATTCAACTACTAACATCACTAAACAAATGCGGGTACTTCAATTTCATCTGATCTTCACATTACCACATGAATTCAGGGCCACGTTTCGAATTCCACCAAACCTTGACGATGGCAATCCTACTTCGCTTCAACTTCTTAAATCTCTTTTCAAAAATTTCCTAGGCTCTTCACAAAATTTTTCTTAGCATTGATGAAGCTAAACTACACCTCTTATATATAATATATAATAAAATATAAAATATAGTAAGTATAATCCAAAAACAATCAATAAAACCGAGAAGTAGTATAGAATATCCCCGGGTCGTTTATCCCCAACGAGGCTGTGTTGGAGAATCGATACAGTCGGAAAATAGGAGTTTGAATGAGATTAATGATTTGAGAGTGTAGAAAGCTAAATTAATCAATAACAAGCAAAAAAAAAAAGCAAATAGATTGAGAAAAACCTAAAAATGAAAACTTAATAACTTATAATACCTAAAACGGGCACGAAATACGAGGGTCAAATCCCATAAATTTTGCAAATAAAAGCTATAACAAAATTAAAGGCTAAAATAGATTCTAAATTACAAATAATAGAGTTTAAAATAAAAACTAGACTGGATAACGGAGGTCGTTTGACCCAAAAACGAGTCAAGTCAAGATCCGTACCCGAGACCCGTTCTTTAAAAATCAAAAGTTTGCAAAATTAACCCTACGAAAGTTTTTCTATTTTTCCTACGTAAAATATGACTAAATAAAATTTCCTAAAAAAGAAAAATATTTTTTTGATAATTTTTGTATTTTTTATGAATTTTTAAAACTTTTAACGAAATTAAATTATAAAAAATACTAAACTATTTTTAAAAATTCTGAAAAAATTACTAAAATTACTTTACCCTAAAACCTACCTAAGAAAAATAAGAAACCCAAAATTCGGCTTATAAATAAGCCGAAAATAAGCTCAAACGAGCTTATAGCTAATATGGGCAAAACACCCTTAAATACCAAGGTGCCCAAGGGTCTAACAGAAAAGACCCAAGGGCACAGCGGTAAGAGTGTTATAAAAGAGGTGTATTGAGGGTGAGACCCGGGTTCGAGTCTTGCTCACCCGGGTTTCCCCTTATCTCCTCTTTTTTTTTAGAAAAACTTTTTAAACAAACTTGTTAAGCACATGGGGCTTATCATTTTTTGTAACTACAACTTTTTGTGAAAAGCTAAAAATAAGCTAAAAAAGGGCTTTTTGTTTGGCAGTTTGCTTAAATTGAGCTAAGGCTTAAATGGCTTATGGCTTTTGACTTTTAGCACATGAATAAGCAAAGTTCATGAACAATAAGCAAACTAGGGCAACAAACACACTTAATAAGCAACTAAGAATACGAAAACAGCAATTAAAAAGCACAAAATAAGCTGGAACAAGAATAAGCTATTTATACTAAGTACTAAGAAAAGCTAAACTGGCTACTTTTTAAGCTAAATAAGCTAAGAAAAATGAAAGATAAGCCAAAGCAGGAAATTAACTATACCTAAGAAGCAAGCATAAGCACAAAATAAGCAAGTAGAACAGACCAATAAGCAAAAAATGGAAATAAGCTAAGAGCAAAAACTGGTAAACCCACAGCCTAGGGACACTTCTTTGGGCTTAAAAATAAGCAACAAAAGGGGGTCCTAAGGTCTGAAAATCTAGGGCTTAATAAAGGAGCTTATTGGCTTTTTAGATAAGCCAAAAGCTTGAGCTGAGATCCTCTAATAAGCTAGAACAGTGGGCTTAAAGAATGTGGTTTAACACCAGGGCAGTTTCAACAAAGGATTTTGTGAAAAAGCTAGCTTAAAAATAAGCTCTCCAATAAGCTCAAAAACAAAAACTTAGTTAAAACAGATAAAAAATACCATGAAATGAACTTGTGCACCAACTTTTAGATCCTAAAACAATGATTTACCCTCTGGTTTTTGAGAATGAAAATGGGGCACATTTTAACCTCTTGAAAAACTAAGAAAAATGTTGACAGAATTGCTAACAAATACTAAGGACCCTAAGGTTTCTACTACTTGATTTTAACACATATAAATGACACAAAATTGACATTACAACTCAGGTTTTCTAAAACTTAAGCAAATAAGCACTTTGACACTCTTTTAAAACTGACAGACCTAAGAGATCAATGAGAAATCTTGAAAAACAACTTTTGGACTTGAAAATTTTTGTAAACAGACTCAAAAGGGCTTAATAACTTAAGCCAAAGTTGGCCACATGACCACAACCCATGTCATTGCCATTTTGACCCATTTTTGAGCTTAACCCAAACACCCCTTTAGATCTCTAAACTAGGATTTTAAGACTATTAGGGACAGATTTAAGCTAAGAATTTTAAGGACAAATATTAAATAGACAATATTAAGTAATAAAAAGCAAAAATACAAAGCAAATAAGCACTTAACTAAGCAAATAAGCAAATAAGCAGTCACAAGCAATTTAAGGCAGTTTTAAGCAAATGGTAAGTAAATGAAACTAGAGCAACTAAGAGGCATTTATAAGCATAACTAAACACAACTAAGCACAAAAAGACATAAATAAGCTGAAAATAAGCCACAATAAGCAATGCTACAGTAAAAATAAGCAAAAATTTAAAAAGAAGTATACCTTGATCCTTGCTCAAAACAGGATTATGTGAACCTAAATAAGCTTTAAAACCTACCCAAGCTTATAAATAAGCTAAACTAAACAACCCAATGAGCCATCCAAGTTTGCTCATTCATCCATTTGCTATCAAACACTAACTTTTTCTTTTGAATTTTTCTTAAATTTTTGTATCTTAGTTTAAAAACAGATTATAGAGTGCTTATATAATGCTTATAAGTTTGCCTTAAAAGAACAAAGATTTGGAACTCATTTTATAGCGTAAGTCTAATTTTCATTAAAACAATATTACAAAGTACATAAGTTAAAAATGGAGTTTTAACTGAACTAAAAACTACTTTTTAAAAAACTAAAAAAACTAACTCCTTTGCCTCAAGGGCTTACAAAAGATTTATATAGAAAAACTATTAGCTAGGGTTTCGACTTTGGTCTTCTCTTCTTGTGCTTCTTTGTAGAGACAAAACAGTCTTGTGTGCTTGTTGTGTGTGTAGAACCACAAAGCTAATCCTGGCCCTTCATACTTCTTGATGCCCACTCATTAAATCACAACCATTGATGAATTTTAAGGGATTTAGGATTGCCAGCTTGGCACATCCATGTGGGGAGGTCAACGAGGTGAGTAGGGACAGGGTATGGTTTTGGCGGGAAAGAAACGAAAGAGATGTACAGTAACTTGAATTTGGGGTGAAGTTTGGGGTTTTGGCAAGAATAGCCCCTCATGGTGTATATAGTTGTTGCACCACACGTCCTTGTGGTGTTAAAAGTTTGGGACTTGGCAAGAACACCCCCTGAGGGTTATAATTAGAGTTGCACCACAAGTCCTTGTTAGTTATGCCTTTGAAATGTTGGCAGTTTTGCCCCTTGTGGTTTAACTTTGGGTACTTGGCAGTTTGGGTCCCTCACAACTTTTTCTTCTTATTTCTTCTTTTAAAACAAGATTGCCAATTTGGCAATTTTAGCCCCTTAACTTGTTTTTCTTCTTTTCCCTCTTTAAATAAGTTTAGGATTTGGCAATTTAAGTCCCTAAACTTATTTTTCTTCACTTGTTGACTTCTGGATTTGTCGGGGTTGACTTGGGTTGACTTTTTCAGGCTTTTTGTTTGACTGGACTTTGTCTTTTCCACGCTTTTCCATTCCGTGTCCGGTTTTGTCGTTTTGGCTTCGTTTTTCGTCCTTTTCTTAGATATCCGTTCCTGCACAACACAATTAGCAAAACAAGCATATATTTGGCATTTTAAGTCCGTTTTTGGTTATTTTAGCTCGTTTTTAAAGGTAAAAGGTATGTGTAATTAAACACATACCAAAATCCCCCATACTAAGGTATTGCCGTGTCCTCACGCAATGCTATGAAGTAAGCATTTAGAAAACTAAGAATCTCAAACACCCTCGACTAATAACCTCGAAAAGTAGCTAAGTGTTCATCGAGGAAGTTAAAGACTCATAAGTTTTGAAAATCCCCGCCTTTACCAATTTTTTTATATGTACACCTATTCTACACATCTTTTTGTATTTTTCATTTTCTAGAACGTTTTGACTTTCGTTATTTAATAACTTTGAGGGATTATAGAACAAGATGCATTTCGATCCGAGAATGCCCCAAAAAGGATAAATTCGTCGTTCCCGACTTTTCACTTATTCCAAACCAAGCTTAAAACGAAATCACTGTTAATTATGAGTTAAGATGCTAACACTACTCATATTTGCAATTTGTAAACTTTTCACTCCCGACAATTTACATCTTTAATGTGTGTGTGCTATTTTGAATTTCAACCATGGATCAATGTTTGCAATATTCTATGTTTCACGTTCCACCCGAGAATAATGAGTTTAAAGGCGAGATCATCCCATGTAGCGACTTTCGTCTCGGCACATCCCAACCTTGCGGTTAAGTGACCAGGCTTTTGACACCCCACAGAGACTAGTATCGGGACTCACGGACCTTAGGTTTCAAAAACTCTCAGGTTTTCTGTAAGCACATAGCTTATAAAATATAATAGCCAAAGTTCAAAAGCATATTCGAGTTTAACAAAAAGAGATCTTTTATTTACACTTAACATTAACTATTTACGCAATTGTAATCCTCGACCTTTTAGAAGGCTGCAACATCGGTTGTGAGCCGGCAAGATGCAGCAAACTTTTATCAGTCTCGGATAATTATTCTTACTATGGGTTTTCTTTAGAAGGCTGTAACATCGGTTGTGAGCCGGCAAGATACAGCAAACTTTTATCAACCCACAGTTTATATTTATTATATTTTTGCATTTTTCATCATTTTTTTTATTTTATTTTATTTATTTATTTTTTTTTTATTTTATTTTTTTTTATTGGGAAAACGTCTTTTTGAAAAATTCAAGTATAAATTTGAACTAAGTCTAAAGTTTTTGCTAT
>BQNB010014169.1:0-75682 GCA_026074375.1 Tanacetum coccineum | reverse complement strand
TATATATACATACATATATATACATACATATATATACATACATATATATACATACATAT
The DNA here is from genome assembly GCA_026074375.1 of Tanacetum coccineum. Classification (NCBI taxonomy): domain Eukaryota; kingdom Viridiplantae; phylum Streptophyta; class Magnoliopsida; order Asterales; family Asteraceae; genus Tanacetum; species Tanacetum coccineum. The sequence continues at coordinate 75,623 of BQNB010014169.1, read as the reverse complement.
ATATATACATATATATATATATACATATATATATATATATATTCGTTTTATGGTGTATGATTATATATATCTTGATATTCGCTTCTTGCGAAGAGTTTAATTTCTTTAAACATTTTGATGCGATATGATATAATCATTTTGATACATGATGAAACCATCGATGTTATATGATTATCTTCGAAACTTTTTCGCGAGATTACTTTTCATCTTTTGATGATGTTGATTCGTTGTAGTTTGTCGATCCCATTGGGTGATTTATTGTTCGACTCTGAGTTCGAATATTTTCCCATTACTTTTGAATCGCATATGTTGTTTCGTAACCTATTATTTTAAATTTTTACAGTTAATGGGAGTGTGAATTTTATATGTCATCCCATGAACCCTCATTGTTTTGGAAAACGACTATTAACTTATTCTCGCGTAACATGTTGTTTGGAAACGGCTATTTTTAGAACTTTCGAATAAAGTTGGCATTGTGTTCCGATTCTCTCGTATCGACCTCTACTTAGTAAGTCATGAAATGTTTGATTATGGAAATCTATGAGTTTTTGTGTTTGAAAGAGTGTTAAGTCATTGGGTATGGCTTTGTATTGGCGTTTGGAAGAATTAAAATGGTGTTTGGTTGGATTTTGAAATGGATTTTATGGCAGTTTGTAACCGGCGGGTTGTGGGGTTGATTGTGAATTATTTTTGGTCTTACGTCACCTTGGAAAGCCAATTGAGATGTTGGTACATGAATTTTAACTCTTCCGGATGAGTGAGATATCGTCGTTTTTCTAAAACTAGTCAAATCTGGTATACCGTTGGGAAAAGGAGTATAACTCCATATTTTTGTAATAAATTCTCAAAACAAAATTTAGGTCAAAACAAAATTTAGGTACATGTAGAAGGCTCTTAGGGCTATCACCTCCAATTGGTTTCACATCAAAAGCATCAATAAATTTCAAATTTCTTTGGGGACTGCTTTAGGATAGAAGCTTGCTGGATATGTTTCAAAATATTTTTGGTCTATGAAGACCTGGGAAATTAGACTAGGAGGTAGGAAAACCTCTTAGGTACATGTAGGAATTCGGAGGGAGTCATATCGACGCCCGACGAATGAGATATCGCCGAAATGGCAAAACTAGTCAAAAATTAAGACCAGAACTTGAATGAGTAATAAGTTCAAAAACTTATATGGCAACACCTAAATATGTAAAACTGTACGTTCTAGATATTGAAAAAAATTAGATTTGATCGGTCGTTTCGGTTTTTGCGGACGCACGGTTTAGGAGATACACTCAGTTTGATGGAGCGATAAAATTTTGGAAAATGGCGGCTTTGATAAATAGGGATAAAAAGGTAATTTCACCTTGGATCCAAAACTTTCAGGGAAGTGGGCCCAATTTTTCTGGAAATTAGACTCGAAGTAATTTCCGTAGACGAAAACCTCATACTTTTATCGTCCACGGACTAGTAAGTAGGAAGATTTCAAGATTTAAGTTCATTGGATTGAGGTTATTGTTGCCTCGGAGTTTTATCTTATCACCGATATAATGATTGTGCATTCTTTAGCCATTGTTTGGATTTAGAACTCTAGGAGATTTAATGTATATGTTGTTCACTTAAGAGGCGCTTGGAGGTCGTAGTTACCTCAAAGACATTTGACTCATTGAGAGATTGATTTGACCCCGAGTGTTGGGTGATTTCAATTGGCAAACCTTTCGCATGTGTATGTTACTTGTTTGCATAGTTCATGATTGGGTATTCTTTTTGGTACTTGCCGAGAATAGTTGACCAAACTATGTTAAATGATGTTTTGTAGACTGATGATTTTAAAACCGTGGACCGCAATAACGAATCTGTGTGTTGGACAAATGTCGTTGCGCGAATTGTATTGATTGTGTTGTATAAATTGTTTGTGGAAATAATGAAAAATGTGTTTTTAAATTTCATAAACTGACCCATTGGTGTCAAGTAAATTTTCTTTTCAAAAAAAACATATGTATAATTTCCTTTTAAATAATAAGAATGGAAGATGGAATGATGTTATCTTCTTTTCTTTCTTTTGAAACAATCGTATTTTTATTTTATTTTAATTTTTTTTATTTTTTATTTTTTTATCTAGGAAATAACTTACGCGTGTAGCGTATGAAAAATGAACGTTTTGACGAGGATGGACATGATGCCGTTTGGTCCTCAATTATGCATAACTTGATCAACTATGCATAATTTAGGAAGAACCACGCTATGTCGGGTAAATCGTCACTCTTAAAATGCTTGATAATTGGGATAAATGTTTGGGTCAAGCTTTCAGAAGGAAAAAATATTTTTACCCCTGCTACGGATTCTTGTGCAAGTAACCTTACTCCTATTGACTGCATAGAGCGAGTCTTATGCGAGTCATTATGACCGAGTCCTCCCGAAGGGAAAATACCTACGGTATTGTTCGAAACGAGTGTGTCTAGAAAGGAGTAAAGTCTAGTTCGTAGTAATGTAGATCGGCGGTTGTTATGGAGACATGTCAAGACCCAGTGTGGTCAGAGTGCTAGTGAGCAATGGTAGAATTAAGCTATCAAGGGTGCAAACAGGATACCGACACTGAGAAGGGATCTTCTTGAATATGTAAAGATTCCCAAGGTGGGTGGAAGCTAAGAGGTTTAGTCCCGAGGTTGAAAATGAGAAATGGAGAAGACTTCTCCTATATTAGATGCGTGTTGCCAATGGTGTATCAACTCGTGGCCGTGAAGAAGACTTCTTTTCCCGAAATAGAGAATAGTGGTAGTGTAGCTGTAAACATACCTAGAATCATCGAGGATTAGAATAAGACACTAAGCGACTCCTGACTTAAGGTTAGGAATAGTGGTCCTTACTCCTTGACATGACAACTTAGTGTGCGTATAAAAGGAGCGAAAAGATTAGAGACTCTAGCTAAATGGCGACATCCGTTTCCATCCTGGAAGAATGATCAAAGTAGCTAACGCCTTAAGTCGAACGGTATGTAATTAGGAATGTGCATAATTATCTCAACTTGATTAGTTGAGTCATTTAAAAGTCGATGCGATGCGTTAGGACCGAGTCGACTATGCTAGTAGCGGTGCGAAAATGATGGAATTGGAATTACGATCTTCATCAAACGAGCAACGAGCCCATGATGCTCAATTGTTTTTGATTTGTCTTCCGACAATATACGTTTTCTAGCAGGATTATCGCCGCCAAATTATGTGGAAAAATGTGCCTTATGTGCTATGTGCTCTTGAATGGTAGTAAGCGCTTATGTCGCTTTTGTGTGCCCGTGATGTGGCTTAGGACGTGAGTGGGTGGGTATACTTACCCGGATGTAGATGAAGGTTGGTTTGAGAGGTACGCAAGCCTGATAGTCCATTGTCGATTGTGGCTTGTTAACCCACAAGCATGACTATGGTTGGCTAAAACCCAGCCGTGATTAAGTCGAGATCATTTCCAAATAATGAGCAATTTGATCGGTTGAGCATGAACCTGCGTGATGAGCATGGCCATTACTAAAGCTTCGTAGGAAGCAAGCACGATACGTGATAATTATCGCCAATGCTTGGTTAGAAGCGGGTGTGACGAAACACTTAAGTAAAGCTAGATCAAAATATAGAGTCATTTTAAGAATGATGAATGGGCGAATATGTGCTTATATGATTATGTGGTTATGTGTAATGAGGCTATAATGCGTTTGATGGGGTCATATGTACTCCGAACTATTTTCGCAACCGGTGGTGCATTATTTAATTAGACCGGGAGGGCGATGTATGTTTTGGTTTTGGATATTGATGAGTATTTTGGTTTTGAATATTGATGGGTATTTTGGTTTTGGATAATGACGTATATATTGGTTTTGATTGTTGATGTATGTTTTGGTTTTGTGTAGCGGTGTGCGCTTTGTTTTGTTGGAATGATCACCAAACTAAGATTTGGGTTGATCTTTTGTTTAAAAACGACGTGATTTATGTTTTCTCGGATACGTTCTGTGGCGTATTTTGTCTCTTATGATAAAGAGCGATTGTAATTAAGTTTTGATTTCATTGGTATGAATTACCAATTGTTTTGTTGACTTTCCATCCGGAATAGTCAAAGGAAGTATTATGTCGCGTGATGTTTACAAACATGTGAATCCGTTCGATGACGAATAAACCGTCTCTCCGCAAGTGAAATTAAGATGAGTAAGAAAGGATAAGCACTGGGACGGCGCTCCCTTAAGGTGGGTGGAATGTAACAACCCTAGTTTTACGACGCGTATGACGGTCGCGAATTCGACGTCATAATTATTATTTTACAAGTTCATGTGAACGAACGTCGACATTTAAAATTTTTATTTGTCGAGAATAAATATTTTCGTGTTTTATTACGAACGGAATTTGGAAAATTTTATTTCGGTCGTTTCGCGAGTCAACGTTTGACCGCGCGATCGTTAAGCGTTTTGAGCATTGTAGAAATTTCGACGCGCTTCGTTATTATTTTTATGATGATAATTTGTATTTTATTGTCCTCGTTCAGAGTTAGCCCAAACCAAGTCAAAACTTTATTTTGACGTGAGTTAATATTTTTATTAAATATTTTAAACCAAATTAAGTGTGACGGAAATAAATTTAGTCACGAAAGTGTAATCCCGAGCTTTTTGGCTGACTATAAAACAAAAGAAAATATTTTGGTACTTATTTTGAAAGAATAATGAGGATGGAGGGACTAAAGGTGGCAAATGATTAAACTATACCTCTATCTAGTATATAAGGAAGTGTTTAATTCCATTTTTATTAATAACCAAACTTTTGTCTTCCTCTTCTCTCTACCATCTTCGACGACCACCATGGAGAACCACCACTACCGTCAATTTTCCGACATGCATTATAATCAAGTTACAAAATATTAATCCTTGTGTTAAGGCCTACGTTTCCATGTAATAAAATCCCACATGCATTGAGTTTTGAAAAAGTTGGGTTTCGTGTTAGATTAAGATGTTTCGGTTAAAAAGGGGTTGTTTAAAATAGCTAGATAAGTGTTTTAAAAGTGTTGGTTTGAATGGAAAAAATTTCGGGTTCGGTTTGGGTTGTGGTCCGAGTTCGGTTGGGAACAAGGAGGAATGAGATGAAATCTTTTCTTGTCCGATTTTTCTTAATATAGCATTGTAAGTATTCTAAATACTAGTGTTATTTTTATTTTTGTGATTCTATTGATTTTCGATGATTGTATGTGATGAAATCCGCGATATTGCGTCGTCTAGTTAGATTTTGTTATTGATTGATTGAGTGAGTTGAATATTGTTTATAGATCATTTTAGATGTGTCGTAAACGGATTTTTGGGCCGAAAATGATTTTTGGCGCGTTTTGAAACATGTAAGTTCTGAGCAGAAACTTTGGCGCGGAAAATGAGGGTCGAGATTTTGCAAAATCTGATTTTTGATTGAAAAATATGGTAGAGGGTATTTTTACTAGCGTTTCGGTAATTTGAACGCCCCGTAACTCGTAATAACGAAGAGATTTGAAAACTTAAAAAATTTCAAACAACTATGGTAATTTATTTTGGTTGCTGACAGAATTTTAAACGCCCGTTTTGAGCACTTTCGATTCCGTTTCGACCTTCCGGCGAAACACGAAAGTTGCTCGGAATGACGTTTTGCTTTGCCGCGAGGCTTGCTAGTTTTAAAATCGAGTAATAACGGGTCAAAACCCAAGGTCAAATTCTGCATTTTTATTAAAAATGTCAAGTTCCTGCAGAAACTTGCAGGGGCATTTTGATCATTTTCTGTCGAGTTTTAGGTCTCGGCTAAAACTAAAAAGTTGTCCGGAATGTTGTTTTGCATAAAATCTCTTTAGAGTCCGAGTCGTGAAAATGTGATATAACGGGTCGTTTTTAGCAGGTCGGATCTAGTATAATATATATATACATAAAGTCAAAGTCAAAGTAAAGTTCAATGTTGACTTTTGAAAGTCAATGGGTTGATAAAAGACTTGTTGGATGTTTATAAAAATAATAAACGCTATTACTATTACGAGTATAATATTTTAGACTTAACGATTATTATGAACAAGGAAGATCCTAAACATAGAAACTTTTGAAATATTCGGATATAACACCGATACGAGTAAATGATAACCAAACTAAGCGTCGAATGTGTGATGAGATAAATAAATATTATTATAAATAAAAATAGAAGACGAGACTTACTAAAAATGGTAACTTTCCGAAAATAGTAACTTTCTAAAATAGAAAGTTTCCGAAAATAGAAAGTTTTCGATTAAGTGACGTATAATATAAATGAAAGAATAATCGTAACTCAATTACGTGAATTTTAGGATTTAGGTCGCGCAAGTGGATTTCTCATCACATGTTGATGTATATTTATACTATTTCAATAGTTGTGATGCACGCACTATTCGATCGTACTTTACGGTATAATAATTTAGCGACATAAATTATAGGTCGTGATTGTTTCGATTATTTGATCTTCGGCTTCGATCAAGGTGAGTTCATAGTATCGCTTTTAAGTGTTTTGAATGTTTTATAAACCCGCAAGGGGGATAATGCTTGTTTTGGAAAAGGAACGCAATGTGTTTTTGATACGTGATATGATTCCATTACTATTGAGTATATGTCTTTTACTGTGTGGCCGTTAGTTGCCTAGTTGTAGGTAAACGCTAATGCATTAAATAGATCTATTGGGTTTGACAACCCTGTCCGGGGTTTAAATCCGTTGGTGAGCACCCTGTAACGGATATTTTGTGGTTAGTATTAGGGGAAGTGGCATACTTTCTTGTCATTATTTTGTTCTACGGGATGAATGTGTTAAGTTTCGGTGTACGGGCTCATTTAGTTGGAAATCATTATGTAACTTGCCATAATAGCAATGTTATACGCTTTGTTGAACTAAATATGCGTTCTAACTGTTATTTGTAACTCTATGAATTCACTCAACGTTTTGTTGACTTTTTTAAGCATATATCCCAAGTTTAGGTAATGAAGATGGCTTGGATGGGACGGAACGTGAATATCAAGGACGGTGACTCGGTGAACTTGTGTCAATAAATGATAGAAATATTTTAGAAATGAAGTCGTGATGTGACTTGTAGAAATAAATTTTCTACGATAGTTTTGGGACCTTTTTACTCTGATTCTTTTCAAACGAAATAAAAAAAATTTATTTAACAAGCATCTCTTTTATAGTTGTTTGATATGACTTGTGTGATTGTATCGTGATGTAGCACCCCAAATGTTGTATTCCGTTTCGTATCGTATTTTGAGGGTGTTACACCACAATTAAAGAACCCGTAAATATGTATTGTGATAATACTGGAGCAATTACTATAGCTAACGAATCAGGAATCACTAAAGGTGCTAGACATTTTCGTGCCAAATTTCACTACCTTCGTGAAGTTATTGAATATGACGACATAAAGCTAGAAAAAGTTCACACAGATGACAACTTAGCTGATCCTTTTACTAAAGCATTAGCATTTCCAAAGCATTCAGAACATACTATGAATATTGGAATGCTTCGAGCTAGTAGTCTCATGTAAATTTGTGTTTTATTAGTATTTGGATAATTGAGATTGTAAGACAATTTTATTTTCTGATGAATAAAGATACTTGGTATTTGTTTTCATTCGTATAATAATTCTTATCCTATATTTGCATGTTTAATCCTTAAATGATTTATCATTTTAATTATGTCCATTGTCGGTTAACAATATGGAAGTATTGTTACACAAGACAAATGTGATTGTTGGTTATATTATTTGAATATATGGATGGTTCTCGCCAAACTCATATGTTATTCACAAGGGATGCATATTGGACACCCCAACCTTCAAATATTTACTTTTGGATCCGTTGTCATAAGTAAGATATCGAATATGGTTAGTTAAGTCATCCTTAGACTTGAGAATACAAACAAGTTCTGGTATGTATGGATATCACTTTTTAATTTTAAGTCAAACGCTGTCCTGGAAATGGTAGTTATAAAGGCTATTATTGAAAGTGATGTGAAGCAGCATTCACAACACTTGTATTCAAGAAAGAATTTGTTCCTCCACTTGATATGTGCAGAATGATACCATTGGCGCCTCTCCAGAATTAATCAGATATTGTTTGGCCGAACCCAAAGGGTAATACAAGATGATTCTTGATTACATTTGGTATATCTGAGTTAAGTTCTATAACGAGAATCTAAATGGTTAAACTGTATGGAATGAGTCATGATCCATATCCATGGTTTAACAGTGTCTGTAACAAAGGGATGATTATAGCAAGAGATACATAACCATATGCTACTGAGAATGTTTTTGAAACTTCATCTCAGACATTTCTAGTTTTAACAACGAATGTGAGTGTTGCTAGACGTTTTCGTCGTTAGTATATGGGCAGTCTGCTACTCCAACTCTCAAGTGGGAGCTATTGGATTATGTTAGTTGGATTAGCTCTAATACGACTAGAAATGTGTGAGCCTATTGGGGGCACACACGTTAAACACTTAGAGTGCGTTTTAAACTTCACGTAATGTTTCTAATTGTAAACCAAATGATCTATAATGACAAGACACGAACCCTATGGATCCTAAGTGAAGTAGCCGGCCATAGTGGGTTCTAGAGAGTGTTCAGGTTCATTATTTAGGGATAAGGGAGAAGAGAAAGAGTTGTGATAAGGATATAAGTGAGTTTCCTAGTCTTATCATGAGTAGGGTTTCAAGGCTATAAAACCCTTTCACCCTAGCTCATTCCAGACGCAACACACAACCCTAAACACTCAAAGAAATTCGTTCTCCATCTCCTTAACACAAAACAGTCGAATTACATAAACCCTAGTTAGGTTTTCTAAAATTCGGTTCACCTTTTTTCTTTTTTGTTGAAATTCGGTAGTCCCAAGAGGGGTATTCAAGGTGTGATTTGATCTCACAACTTCTACAGAAGGTTTAGGGCTTTGGTTTACTAGTTCTCAAGGTATGACAACAAGTAGAAACGATTAGGGTTTCGTTTTGGTGAAATTCGGTTCTGTTTGGTGAAATTCGGTAGAACCGAATTCGGTGGAAATCCTAGATCCACCTTTTGATTTTCGGTACAGATTCTTTGGGTGGCTTTTGGTACTTAATTCAGGTTATATTGGTATACACTTGTTGTTTGGGATATACGTGAAGTTAGACTAGCATCTAGACGTGCTCGTTGGACGTGTTTGTGTGAGCGACCATAGAGGTGAAAATTTATCCACTAGTTTCAAAAGGTTTAGTTCTCGTTTGATTCATTCAATTCATTCATCGAAGGTTAGTATTCTTGTATCATTTGTGTGTTAATCATATATGCTAAACTAGATATCCGCTGCGTACTCGTAGTTATTGGTTAACTAGTTGTTAAATCCCAACATGTTTTTCAAAGCAAACCAAGAACACGTTAACTGCATATACTTGATTATCCACTAACACATCCTCTATCATGTTTATATAACGAATCGGATATCATCTATGTACATTAATTTGATTTGCGCATGGTTTAGGAGCAACTAACTACTGATATCTTTTCATCATTAATATTCTCCCCATTTGATACCTACTTTTTTTCAATATAGTCATATAGAAATAGGGCGCCACATTGAAGTATGAATCTTACCACAACACACCAGGTATGAATTGAAAATAGTTGAAGCCTTGCAAATATTCAAGAACATATACCGGTATGTCGAAGGTATGAAACTTGGATCCAGTATTAACAAATTTGAGGCATTTAGTTTTATGATAGAATGGTTCAATTTTTATAATTTAGGGTTTTGGGGAAGGTTTTGAATTAGGAATATCACGGTTTTATCTTGTTCCCGCCCAGATTTACTTTAGCCGTCCATCGATTGTTGTTGATTGTAGTAGTGGTGTTTTGGGTAGGGTTTTTTGTGTGTGTCGATATAGGGGGATTAGATGGGAGGCTGCCATTTTTGAATTTATTGGAAGGTGTATGCGCGGGTGATCTTTTATTTCTTTACATTAGACGCCAACTTTTATGAAATCACTCCCGCCTTTTATTAAGTTTCTTTTTTATACTTTTGATACTTAAACTTTTATGTTTAATTTTCTTTTTTTACTATATATACTATACTTTTTTCTTTTTAACTATTGCAAAATCAGGAATATTTGAGTTTTTAGTAAATATTTTTAAAATAATAATGATATTAAATAAAAAGAATGTTACCTAATAATGGAACATTCTTTTTTTTGAAAATATGAAAGTCTCCACTTTGCGTTTTCCTTTACTAGATAAAAGATTATTCAACAATTGATACCATTTAGTATATGTTCTCCCGTGTACCAAATTATTTTTATGACCTTGTATGGTATAGCTCTAGATTAATTCTCTTCGAACATTTATTTCAAAATCTTTTGTTTCATTAACAAATGATAAAGTAACAGTTTTGTATCTATATTTGAGTAAAAAATATAATTAAAAAACAAAGGAAATACACAAAAGGTGGCAGTGGCAAATCATCCCTTTTTACTTGCTTACAGTTATATTCTAATTTTGATTCAATGTAATTGCTTGATGTCATGTTGGGATAAAAAAGAATCATACTTAATTGTAATTACTTATTTTCTATCATATGGTGTCTGCAAGTTGTTCTAGTTTGAAAAGAATTCTGAAGAAGATTTACTATTGACCAAAAAGTTATAAACTTTAATCTGCATTAGGAAAACCATTAAACACGACCTATATAGAAGAAAAATTACATTTGAAATGTGAAAACGACATAGAAGGGAATAAATTTAGTGGTATTATTGGTGTATCATAGCAAACACAGGGTGAAATTTCTAAGGCAATATGATGAGCCTTTAAATATCCTTCCAGTTCTTGTAGTTGATCAAATCAAGCAAAGAAAACCCAAACATTACTTTCTCTATTATCCTTAAAAAAGTTTTATCCTTGTCTGATGGCTAGGCATAGTAAGGGCCGCCAAAAGATCAAAATGAAAAAAATGGAGAAAGAAAGCAACTTATCGGTTACTTTCTCCAAACGTCGTTCTGGCCTGTTCAAAAAAGCGAGTGAGCTAAGCATCTTGTGTGGGGTAGAAATCGCTATTGTCGCCTTCTCCCCAGCCAAGAAAGCATTTTCCTTTGGTCATCCTTCTGTAGAGATGATTATTGATCGTTACCTCAGAGAAAATCTTCCATCAAGTTCAAACACCTCTCTACTTATGGAAGCGCATCGAAATGCTCATATCCATGAACTCAGTAGACAACTCACTTATGTGGATAGTCAACTGGATATCGAGAATAACAAAAGTGATGATCTTAGAAAGATCAGGAAAGAGGGTCAAGATAACCATTGGTGGGAAGCTCCAATAGAGAGCCTTGGATTGGAAGAACTTGAGCAGTTAAATGTACAATTGGGGGTTCTTGGAAACAACATCAAAGAGCAAAAGGAGAGGAGTGTGGCAGAGTCGGCTAACGCTACGGCAGTTGTCCCTATCTCTAGTTCCACAGAGAAAGGTTCAGGATATGGATTGTCCATAACTCCTCACGGACTTGTGCTCGGATATGGCCATTTCGGTAACTGAGAAAGGTACAATTATTTGAAATCCCTTAGACCTTCTTTCAATTTTGTATAATCATGAATAATGTGTGAGTTTGTTTACTTTTTGAATGTTATCTTCCTTTGCACTAACATAAAACACCTGGACTTTGTTTATCATTAATTAAATGACATATATTGATCTTATAAATGAAATTTAAAATACTAATAGTGAAATAATTTGAAAAATACTTGGTGAAGTGCCATCAGCTGATATGGTACCCAAACTCTGTAATAATTAATTTTCAGCTAAAGATCCTATTTTAAGTTCTAAGTCAGGATTAAAACAACCTGGTCATGTGATCTGCTTATAATTACAGGTATCACGAGACCACCACCCGCATCAATTTAAGCTAGAAGGTTTTAAATCCATGGTGTGTCTGGTGTGCTTGCAAGGAAGAGGATCTTCGGTTGTTTTTTTTTTTTTGAAATATTATTTGTATTTTGTTGTTTGAACTTTCTAAGAAACAATGTTGTGCTTAAGTTATTTTGTTCGTATTTATATTTGTTTGTTGAACTATGTTTGTAAGAGAAATGGTATCATCAGTATGTTTAGATACATATGTGTAGTTCTTTTGATTTGTCTTGTGAGGTTTCACTGGGACTAAATTAAGAAAAACAATTTCTAGGAATAAGCCTCATGTGTACTTTTTCCGCAACATGCACATCAAATTCAATTTTTGGGTTGCATATAAGTACGTATGTAATGTTATTATAGGCAAAAAGGATCCCATTAACTTCATAAGAAAAGGATGCGATTATATGTAAATACTATATGTATATTTACTGACACAATGAACAACAAAAACTGCAGATATTGCAAGTCATAGTACTAATTTTCAGATACAGGATTAGTCTTAACCTGTAATACTTAGCATCAGTTTCTTGGAATAATAATAATACTAATGCAACAAGCACATAATACTGTTGCAAATTAAGAATCATTTGACAACTATACTGATATACATTTAGACTGTAAGCGCGCTGGTGTGATTTTCCTTCATCTCTTACCCAATTAGTTACTGTATATCAATCTTCCGTATATTTATATCAGTGTCCAATTAAAATAGCTATAAGTATCAATAAAGTTAAAAGGATTGATGTTGAGCAGTACTCTATGGAATCAAAAGCCCTATTCTGATGACTTGATCTTTGGCATCGTGTGAGCATTTCATGAATAGCCTGACATTTAGAAGTATACGCACACACAACACATAAATGTTTTGTGCATTTGTATTATTTTCGTATATATATTAAATCTGGAAAACAACTTCGAAACGGAGGTCAATCCACATGTTTAAAGACTAATTACCCTTCGGTTAGCATCTCAAACAATGTTAATTTGAAACTTTTGAAAAGGGATATTAGTGATTTTCTATGTACGTATATATACTCTCTTCATACATATCAGTTTAGAGCAAATAATCACAGACCAATTTCATATTTGATCATAAAGTTATGATACCTTTTAATCTACAAACTAGATATCTGAGCCACAGATTGCTTCTAGATAACTAAGAATTAAAGATACCTAACTTTGTTGTTGGTTTATTAGCTAGATTCAGCATACCACGAAGAAAGCGTCTACTTTCAGTTGGATGCAAAACATATCTAGAATGGGGCTGATCAGTTGTGTCGAATGCTTTTCTAGCAATCCTGACGTGTTTACAATCTCAGTAATTAGTTCATTCTTTTTTTTAGCATCGACCATTACTATAAGAAAGAATCTTTCGAGCGAGCAGGCCTAGCATTCATTCTAGCTTCTAGTTAGATTTTGGTTAGAGTGATAATACATTCTCAGAGTCATGATTTTTGGGTTTGAGAGTCGTTTTGGTTGTCTATCTGACTTGATATTACGATTTTTATGAATAATATTTCATTATATAAAATTAAAGCAGTCACTCCTATATTTCAGTAGTAATTATGTATTTGTTCATGAACCTAGCTTATAACACACTGCCTGAATTCCTATCTGTTTATGAACCTTATCTAATACATATCTACGTCACGGCTGTAAAAGATTTTTTGAACAGAACTCACGAAATATTGTCTAAAGCTGAGGCTGTAAATAAATATTATTACAAAAATCAAAAAACACAGTCACATGATGTCTAATGCTGAGGCTGTAAATATATATTATTACAAAAATCACAAAACACTGTCAAATAATGTCTAAATCTGAGGCTGTAAATCTTCATTTAATTGATTCAAATCCATAAAGTTAATTTAAGCTTTAATTGCATTATTAATGTACAAAGCCCTTGCAACACAGGATGAACCAAATAAATAGCCATCAGTGTCTCCCTAAACAAACCAGAAAAGAAATTTATCTCATATATGCATCTGTAATCTTGATTAAGAAAACCCTCTTATATCTTATTTTGAAAGATGGTGCGAACCTATGCAGGTCGTAAGAAAATTGAAAATAAAAAGATAGAAAATGAGAGAAATCTGAACGTCACCTTTGCCAAGCGGCGTCCAAGTGTCTTTAAGAAGGCAGACGAGCTTTCTACCCGTTGTGGGGTGCACAGCGCAGTTGTTATCTTTTCTCCAAATGAAAAAAATGTATACTCATTTGGGGATCCATCAGTTGAGGTGTTAGTATCTAATTATCTAAAGCAATATCCTGGTTCTCTGGGATCACAGACATGTGGATGGGTGGAGCCGCTTCAAAATCCTCAAACAGAGATTCTCAACACTCAGCTAAACAGCAGGCTTGCTCGACTAGAATCCGAGCAAAATATTACTGAAAAACTCAAAAAGACGAAGAAAGAGAATGAAGGAAAGGACTGGTATAATGCTCCTATAGAGAATCTTGGAACAGACGAGCTCACTGTGTTGAAGAATGCAACATCGGCAGTCAAGAAGCAAGCTGATCAGGGGATTATGGAGTCGGACTGATATTGTCGCTGAAAATTATATTTTTAGCTTGTTGCTTTATTGTGTTTTATTTTACATTTTCTTACAAACTTAATTAATTAATGTTGTTGTATTGCATCACTCATAGCCCATCCAACATTTGTTGTTGCATTTAAGCATGAGTGATATGAAAAACTATCTTTTTATTACAATAATGGATTAAATCACATGGTAATTTTGATATAATTAGCATGAATGCATGCCATGAATTACTTTTACATAAAACAATCTGGGTTATACTATGGCTTATACATTCGGCTACAAGTTTGTCAGCAGTGTTTTCCAGATTCTAGCTGTTGTCACTTTAAGTTCTGTATTATTGGACATCTTTGCGTGAAGCTGTTGCTTTGGCCTATACAGAAAATAGTTGTATATAGCAATACAAAGTATATATCTTGAATTTTCTTTCGAGGGTAGGAATAAAGTATCTTGAATACCTTTGTAATCTAGTTTTCAAAGTAAAATGTATGATTTCAGTGCATCAAATGTTAAGTTTGCTATATATAGGCTGCTAAAAATATAATTGTGAACGGGCGATCATTTTTATGATATGGCCAGAATCCATAACTAATCAAGAGCTATAAAATACTATTCAAGAAGTATATCGACGAAGTTGCTTTGATTCTAGACGAGGAATATAATCCGGCAATCATTAATAGTATACACTGCTTTTTGTTACTATAAGTTTTCAGCTAAGTATTGCCTGGTCTAAAGTGTTAACGTGGTGGAAAATTCAAAATATCATGATAACATCTCTTTTAGAGGCTCTCAACCTTGCGGATAGAGTCAAACTACCGAGCCACAATGTTTCCCTCTTTGATGCGGTCATCGAATATACTTTTTGGTTCTTATGGAAATTTCGGAAGGACATGGTATTCTCGCTTAAACGGCCCTTGAGGGATCTCATTCTCAATGATATCAAGCTCACTTACTTCAATTGGGTTTCTTCTAGAGTTAGAAAGGGTAGGCTTAATTGTATTGATTGGTTTGTTAACCCATGTAATTCTCCTTGTAACTGATTTTTGTTCTGGCTCCTAGCGTCTTGCTAGGTTGCTTGTGGTTTATATGTATATATTGCTGATGTTCAAAAAAAAGTTCAAATTGGTGCTAACATGGTGCATTTATTCTTAAGTTCGGTGAAACTGCTGGGTATCAAATGGATGTTTTTTTTATTTTTAGACTTTCTTTTTGTTGTTAATTTGTTCTTTCTTGTGAGGTATTCAATTATTCCTTTTGTTTTCCGTAGTTTCTTTGAGGTTTTGTTTGTTTTGGGCTGTTGTTGGCTTGGTGGTTATGCGTTATCTGGCCATATTGCTACTTGGTTGCTTCAACGTCATGCTATATCTTTTTTGCTTTAGCGTTCAAAAAAATGATCAAAGTGGATAAATATAGGCTACGGTTAAGGACTTGAAGAGTTGATGTCTGCGCGCCTAGTTAAACCTTATTATGACTTTAATTCATTCACCATCATTGATTCCTTTAGCGCTAAACCATTTTTTTGCCAAACAATCCCTTAGTCTAATGTAGGGGTGTCTATGGTTCTAGAACCGGACCGAACCATCCCGGAACCGCAAGAATCGAGAACCGAAAATAAGAAAAATGTGAAACCGAGAACCGTCCCAAGTTCTTCGGTTCGGTACCGGGACGGTTCCGGTTCTGGTACGAGAATTTTAGGTAATTTCCGACAAGAACCATTGTGTTTAAAAAAATCATTTTTAAATTTTTCAATCATTCATAAAGGATATACCATAACAATACAAACACACATAAAAATGTCTCCAACAATGCAAATCATTCCAATAATTTAAATAGTTCAAAATAAAATTTGTCAAGATCCAAATCCCATGTAAGTTTTAAAAAAGACGCATGGTAGTCTTAATGAAAGTTTGTCAAGATCCAAATTTCATATTACGATCATATAAAGAGAAGTTAATCATGCATGCATTTGTAATTACTATTTTGTTAATTAAATTAACTAAAACTTACTTTTATGTTGATGAATGATCTTGATAATGATAAATGATGTAGATTAAAGGTTAGGGTTTTAAGTAATAATAGATTATAGGTTTTAGAATTTTTTACATAATGGGTAGAGTTTTATTTTTTATTTTCTTAAAAAGCTACATGTTTTACATAATGTCTCAAACAAACCCTATATAAATTCATATTTTTTATAAGAACAGTTCTTTTCGGGGAAAGAACCGGAACCGGCCGGTTTTGTCCCGAACCGTCCCAAGAACAAAAAATTTGGAATTTTAGGAACCAAGAATCGGACCATGGTTCTAATACAAGGTTCGGTTCCGGTACGGTTCCTCTGTTCTTATGGTTCCTCGGGTTTTTTGGACACCCCTAGTCTAATGTGTGTTTATAAAGTGGCTAGAGCAAATTTATTGTTGCCTTTGATGAGTCAAAATGTTATATTTTAGCTCAGCATTTAAAGGAAATGAAACTGCTAGGGATTGGTAGACAAAGTGGTGATCTATATAACTTTGATGGAAATTAAGGTAATAACTTTTAAAAAAAGAAAGTGTTTCTTTTAATTTGTCTAAACAAATATGGCATTGCAGACTTGGTCACCCATCAGACCAGGTATTGTCTATCTTAAAAACTAATATTAATTTTGAAAAAGATAATGATGTAAAATCTTTTGATATTTGTCAAATGGCTAAACAAACTATTGAACTTTTTTCCTTTAAGTGAGTACACTTCTACCATGCTTGCTGAATTGGTTCATCTTGGTCTTTGAGGGCATTACAGAGTTACTAGTAAGGAAGTGTTTAAATGTTTTTTGACCATTGTTGCTGACTACACTTGTATGGGTGTGTTTTTTTATTAAAACTAAGGATGAGGTGTTTGACTATATTTGAGCTTTCTGCAATTTGATTGAAAATCAATTTGGAAAAGAGTCAAAACTTTTAGAAGTGACAATGACACATAATTTGTATACAGTAAGTTTTAATTTTTTTGAGAAAATAAAGGTATAATACATCAAACATCTTGTGCTGATACACCATATCAAAAAGGATTGTAGAAAAGAAACATAAGGATCTTTTTAATGTTGCTCAATCCCTTATGTTTCAGGGGGAATTGCCTTTAAATTTTATGATATGAATGAAAGATCTCCTTATTATTTTATCTCTAATGAACCTACTTTTGATGATCTTGTTTTATATAATATCATTGAGTATGAGAGATTAATTGATAATTGATTTATCCCACTCACACTAGACTTAACATTTCTTATAATGTATATTGGTTGAGTCAATTTATGCACTTACATTTGAAATCAAAGATTGCTCTTAAAGTACTAAAGTATTTAAAGAGTTTGCCAGGTAAAGGCATTCATATTATCAAGTGTCCCATTGCTTCTCTTGAAGCTTTTGTAGATGTTGACTAGGCTAAGTGTGTTTTTATTAGAAAATTTGTTACTAAATATTGTTTGTTTTTAAATGGTTCTTTAGTATTTTGAAAAAAGCAAAAACAAAAACACTCTTTCTAAGTATTTTGTAGAAGGTGGATATAGAGCAATGGCTTCTTCAACTTCAGAAATTGTTTGGGTTCTTAAGGACTTAAAGTAGGAAAAAAAATTACCTGTGAAATTATATTGTGATAGTAAGGCTGTAATTCTTTCTTATGATAGAACAAACCATCTTAAAATAGATCTTCATTTTATAAGCGAGAAAATTTTTGCTGATGACATTGAAACAAAAAAATTTAAATATGTAAATATGAGTGCAAATATTTTTACTAAAGGGTTAGATCAAAACCAACATGAAAAACTTGTTTCAAAACTAAGTTTATTTGACATTTTCGAGGCTAAGATTAAGAAGGGTGTTAAATTTATTATCCTACCTTGTAATAGCACTATTATCATTCTAGACAATAGAAATACACAAAACAAGCGTGGTATTCACTAGTCGATTCTTTGTGTTTTGATTTGGTTTAAGTTAAATTGAGATTCGGCTAATAATAAAGTTTTTTAATTATGTTTCTTTACATCATGCGTAGAGTCTTCTTAACATTTTCAGTAAGAAGTTACTAGGCTATTTTTAATTTATTTTCGAAATTTATTGTAATGCAATTATCATCTTGAAGTTAGAATTAACCATATCTAATGCATTATTTTTTGAAATCTTGTCATAGATCATAGATATTTTAAGCTAGAGATGTTCATATGGAGTCGGGCTAATATCGTCGCTGAAAAGTATATTTCTAGCTTGTTGCTATATTGTGTTATTTTATTTTTTTTCTTACAAACTTAATTAATTAATGTTGTTGTATTGCATCATTCATATCCAACATTGGTTATTGCTTTTAAGCATGGGTGATATCCAAAACTATCTTTTTATTACAACGAGGCATGCAGACCCGTGCGATGCACACGGGTTGTATTTAATTGTTGATTACGTACGGTTTCCTTAAATTGGAGAGGTGTAAGCATGTTGGTGCATGAAATTAAAAGTAACTCACCGAAAAGTCAAGAATTACCGTAGTTGCTACAAATAGGAGTGGTGCTTTGAAGATACTATCACTCTTTGTGTCCCTTTTTAAGTAACTGACGAGTTTTTTTGTTTTGATTTTATTTTTAAGATGGTAAAATTTATTTATACAACTGGTAAACCTTATTTAAAAAAAACCTTAAGAAATCAGCCATCTTCAAATGACTTAAACGTCCCAACATACATAATGGGATACTTACTTCTTGTAAGAAATCAGCAACACCTTTCCTTGCGGTAGGGGTGAGCAGAAACCGCACCGCAAACCGTAAAACCGCAAAATCCGCAAAAACCCGCACCACAAAAACCGCACCACGGCAAAAACCGGTGGATCGGTTTTAGAAAAAAATAAAACCGCAAAATGCGGTGCGGTTGCGGTTTTATCCGTAAAACCGAACCGCAAAATCCGCACCGCACCGCACATTAATTTTATAAAACCGAAAAACGGCACATTGATTATTTAATGTGTGTTATAAGGCTTCTAATGCATATTATCAATAATATTCTAGGTAATGTGTGTGTTTACCTTAAATATATGCATTGTTATAACCGAAAAAACCAACATTGTAAACAAAAAACCGCAAAAAACCCACATTAATTATATAAATTATAAGTGATGGTGCGGTGCGGTTAATACCCGCACAACCCGCAAAACCGCAATAAAACCCGCAAAACCGAAACCGCAAAAACCGCGCGGTTGCGGATTCTCACTTTTTAAAAACCGCAATTGCGGATGCGGTGTGGTTTTTGCCAAAAACCGCACCGATCCGCACCATGCTCACCCCTACCTTGCGGGGCATTTAAATCCCATCGATTAAAAAAACTCCAGAATATTTTCACGCGGGCCTTGATACACAATCTTGCTGTCGGTCAAAAGTATGATGTCATCACACAAATCATAAGTCTCGGGTGCAGGCTGATGGAGTGAAATGAGAGTTGTTCCTTCAAGAATGTGATTTTATTGTTTAATAGACTTCACAATTTGAAAAGTTGTTGAACTATCCAACCCTGTTGATATCTTGTCCATAAGAAGAACCTTCAATGGTTTGACTATCATTTCACCCATTGTCACACGCTTCCTTTGTCCACTACCATAGTATCTGTACATATGTCTAACCCCAAGGGCTTCACTATAAACCATTTACGTTAGATGGTAGAAATTCAGTCCACTTACAGTTACTGTATGATTGGTTTGATTTTGCTCGTTTTTTAAAACGGAAATCGGTAAAATTGGTCGAACTGCTCAAACTGTAGGAAATTTTCCCATGTTGTTGTTATGAACATATGACCTTTTTATTTATACTATTAAAATAGCGAAAAATTGGACCAAAAATGTTTCGTGTCAACCCAACCCTATCCATAATACAGTTAACCATTTTGACCCGTTTCTGAACCCATCCGACTTGCCCATATTTTCACCACTAATTTATGCAATCAGACCTTGAGAGTATAATCTGTGACGACAGTTTCTTCTTGACCACTGGTTGAAGCAGCCTGAATAACAAAAAAAAGATGAAAAATATTAGAAACTTTTCACAATAAACTATTCAAAATGCTTGTTGTATGTAGATAATTTCTTACTTTCATGAAGATATCAAGATCAGGATCGGGCTTAATATTTGCATCCCTTTCCCTTCTAGATAACTCTGCTAACATGTCTGAAAATGTTTGGATATAAATTCTGTTAAACAATACTCCATAGAACTTCAAAAACGATAATGAAAAAGAAATTAATAATTAACCAATCATAACATAATCCAACTCAAACCCTATCGTGGATTGACAAAGAGGTCACAACTTACAATATGTGACAATGAAATATTTCATATTTTCCCCAATTGTGTCACGTACCCAGCTCATGAATAAAGTTAGTACCGAAAAATATTGCTACCAAGTCCGTGGGCAAACATTACTGACGGACCACCATGAAGTTTCAAAGTTGTCTCAAAGGTAAATATGCACTGACCAAAGATAAATGCATACATATGATAGTTTTGAGACGGTCGTTCACCATGTCAATCCATGTCTTCAGAGATTCCTCTCGCCAAAATACTCCCTTAACCGCTCATAATCTCCCTATAGAAAATTCAAAAATCGTTATAATCATACTCTATTGTAAAACAACAAAAGATTAATCACAAACAGGGGGAAACAAAACTTTACTTATAATTAGATCATAATTACATGTAGCCGTCCAATTATGCAACCAACCTCAAACCAATCCAAAACAAAACATATGCACAACATTAATAATAATCACAGAATCTCACCGACATTAAAACACAAAAAGAGATTTAGACAAACCTTCAAACGGCAAGAAACTGCATCAACTTCAGAATAGAACATACAGTTTCCTGTTGTTCATCCGCTCTATAATACTTCCAGCAATTACACACAACACAAACCAAAACTTACACTACCATTTTCACTTAGACATTTTATCAAATATTTTGTGGGCAACCAATTTCTTTTACAAAAACAATACCAAATTACAATATTTCATCAAAAATGTCACCAAAAATGCTCTTAAAATACATGAGTAAGTAAGTCCACATTTGATTATGACAAAAACATACTGATTACAGGAAACATAAGAGTTTAAGTTAAGCATACCATTTTCACCATCTGCTTGGAAGCTTCCAGTACCACTTTCCATGTCTGTCTTCGAGCTCGTCCTGCTTGTTATTACACTGTATGTTTTGCTATACTCACCTTTAGACTTTCGACTGATGCATTAATAGGGTTGTAATTGGAGTATAACCCCAGCAGATCTTGAGATGCCTTGAGGGTTTAAATGAAATGTTTTGCTATACTCACCTTTAGACTTCCAACTTCCAACTGATGCATTAATAGGGTTGTAATTATAGTATAACCCTAGCTACTCTTGAGATGCCTGGAGGGTTTAAATGACTTGCACCATAGGTTTAAAACTGCATATTCAATGAGGACTAATGAATGCAGATTTATGTGCGAACTTTCGGTTTCTAAACTATTTATGGATACTTGCCCATTAAATTTAGGGGCTAAATCTTTTAAGATAATAGATAATGGATTAAATCACATGGTAATTTTGATATAATTAGCATGAGTGCATGCCATGAATTACGTATACATATAACAATCTGGGTTATACTCTAGCTTATACATTTGGTGATAAGCTACAAGCAGTTGTTATAAGCTAATGGTGACAGGTAAGGTGCACGGGTTTGGCCTTAACCCAGAAATATGAGTTGCACGTGTACATTTCCACTTTTGGCTAATAACTAATTTTCCCGCCCAATCCACTCCTTTAAATAGTCGTTATATACATTTATCATTTTTAGCTTGTTAATTGTGAATCTCTATTTCCTCTTAATTCCATAACTACTTTGTAATCATTCTGTTACAAGTAATCAATATACAAGAAACTGCATTTCGATCTTGATTCTAACTTTGATAGATCCTAATTAGTTTTCTTAACAACTTCGAGTAATCCTTTTTGTTTACTATCATTTACATTTTGGTGCTTATCAAGTGGTATCAGAGCTCCTTTCTTGGCAGCTCTTGTACGTTTATAGTTAAGTTGTTGGCTTTTTGGTGATTCTGTTAGTTTTTAGGCGAGTCTGTTACTTTTTCGGCAGTGTTTTTGATTAAGATTCAGAGTGCTACACTGGCATTCTAATCCCTTGTATACTATTCATTTAGAAATACGACCAAGTGTGTAGTATTCATCGTGATCACGAGAATAACACATAAGTGTTTAAATCCTCTGTTTTCAAACCAATGATCAGTTTTGATTGCTTTGATTTGGCCAAGAAACGGTTAATCTGTAAGTTATCACTCAATTGAAGAAGAAGGAGTGATAACGATTAGCAAGAACACGATTCATTTAACAACATAGTATACAAAAGAAATTATGTGCCAAAATTAGTTACAACCATGACACCTACAATAAGAAATGTGGCTTCTACCAGTGATGAAGTAGTCACAAGACACTATGTGGATTCTACAATGGCTGAGACCAGGGAGTTGATCACAGGATTAGGGATGCAAAATAATCAAATGGCAAGAAGACAAGCAAACCAGTTTGGGAGATTGGCCAAAGTCGAATTTCCTAAATTTCAAGGAGATGATGTTATGGGGTGGGTATTCAAGTGTGAGCAGTTTTTCATTAATACTACACCAGAAGTGGAGAAGGAAAAAATTACTTGTGTGCATTTGTTTGACAAAGCTTTATTATGGCATAGACAATTTTTAAAGACTAATAGGGAAAATATGGACTGGGATGTGTATAAAGGGGCTATAATCAAGATATTTGGTTACGTTTTTGATGATCCTATATCTGCTCTTAATAATGCCAAGTATGAGAAAAATGCAAGAGAATACCAAGATGTAACAATCATCTATTTTGAGGTCAGTAACTGATAGCAAACATATGACATTTTGACTCCTCTATTTATTTGTTGAGTCACTTTTATATTGTAGTGTAGAATATCTTAACACATAAATGGAATGATTCACTTTAGGGTTTTAGAGAGGGAAAGAGATGGTTGGATGAACACTTAGAGAGAGAGAGTAAAAAGGAAAATATTAGATTAGTGTAATGTGAGAAATAAACAACCAACACCCTCTCCATGTGTGGAGAGGGTTTAAATATGACTTACAATGGCCGGCTATGGACCCTTAGTGGGCTTTTCCATAGGCCTTTGGCCCGGTTAGCTTTCTAACTTAACCATACAACTTACTACGAGCTACGACTAACTATATTGGTAGTGACCGACACTTTTTCGTATTTCTAACAATCTCCCCCTAAGGGAGGTCACTCCAATTTACAAAAATTTAAACTTAACATACTATGCTATCACTTTGGTCTTAAGCTCGTAGTCTTAAACTTCAATCATTAACTTGTGATTTGATGTAGTGATCATTGACTTTAGATGTGAGCTTGTTCTTTTGTCTTGACATGAATGTGATCTTTGAGCTTCTTGAGATCATCAACCAAGCATAATCTCGTTTCGCCATCTTGTAGACTTTGCCATCTTGTGAACTTGTGACTTCTGGACCGACATGCTCATACATTTTTTTGATTTGATAATCTTGAAAAGCTTTAATAATGCATCTTTCTTGAATTTCTTTAACTTTAACACTTTGTCGCTCCAAGAAGGACGTACCAATATTAGCAAACAGTTTTCCTGTTGCTTTCCAAACTTGCTTGACTTTGCTCATAACACTTTTAACAAGGGGCGGGGGGGCATGTACAAACTTCAAATATTTCACAACACACTTACCATGATTAGTAGAAATTAAGCATTTATTACATGTCTTGCACACATAATTAGAATTCGAATTAATTATAGTACGCTTAGAGCTAATACTAGAATCAACACGATTCTTTTGTTTCAAATTTGACTTATTGAACCTAGAGTGATCTTCTACTTTCTTCTTGTTGTCACTTTTAGCTGGCAAGATCTTATTGTTCTTTGTATTGCTCCTAAGCTTTGACCCGTTAGCTTTAGTGGAACTGTTTACTCTTGTAAAAAGAATCATAGGGACATTAGTCTTATGCACTTTCAGTTGCTCAACATGTTTGTGTGTTATTATTTTAAATTTCACATATTTCACTAAAAGCAAATTGCTTGTTCCTATTCAAAGGGGTAGTAGCAACCTTTTTATCTCTTTTACTGAATTCTTTTGGATAAGTGCCAATCACATATTCTAACAGTTCCTAAGATCGTTTAGTGTAAAAGCAGGCATTCTCAAGTGCATTATCTAATGGTTTTTCAATCCTAGCTTCTTCTACTATCTCACAAAGTGTTGCTACACTTTCCTTAAGATGTTTGAGATAATCTAGATAAACTTCCCTATTGTTCCTATTGTGATGGGGGATTGGTTCAACATCGATTGCATACATACCAGGGGCAAGCACTTTTGGTTTTACGGTAGGCATAGTGACGCATTACATTTTTCCTTTTAGCTGAGCCTTTAGTTTCTCATTTTTAGTTGATAGAGAAGATGTATTTTCAATAGTTTTAGCACACGTTATCTTGATAGAATCATACAATTCCTTGTAATGTTGCTTAACCTTTTCATTCTCTGCCCTAAAACGCTCATTTTGATCTTGAAGAGCCGTGACATGTTCTTTTATCTCTATGTTCTGAGAATCTAAGGCCTTAAAGTCAAGAATATGATCTGCCTCACTACGTCTCTCATTCATTTGAGAGATTTGCACTTTTAACTTTCTAATCGCGTTGTCCTTTCCTTGAAGAGAAGCTTTCATTTTGTTGATTTAAAAAAATAAGTCAAATTCAAGAGTATCTTGAGATGTTTGTGATTTGTTGTTTCCAAAGAATTCTTTAAGATTTTGATACTTTAATTGAAAATTTAGGTGCTCAATCTCAAGGTTGGAAAAATGTTTTATCATTTCACTATGATCATCTTTTTGTATCTTATGTTTTAATTTAGAAATCTCAGATTCAAGTTCTAGACGACGTGCTTGTTCTACAGTGTAAGCATCATGTATTTCAGAAAATCTAGATACAGTATTCACATCATTCATGACACTATACAATAATTCATTAGACAAACAATCAGTAATTAGATTCAAATTTTCAGTGAGAAGGTTTTTCTGTTCAATGTTCGCACATGGCTTGTCCACAACATTTTGTTCAACCTCAGCTTCCATTTGTTCAAAAATATCTTTCATTTTTTTAACTTCTTTAACGAGAGCCGTTTGGATTTCCTCAAAATGTTCTTTAAGCATTTTGAAAAATGGAATTACCTCCGTAAGGTAACATTCCTTTGTTTGTTTGAAACCCATTTCCCCTTCTGTGAGACTACATGGTGTAATTATCTTTTTACAAGTTTTATCAAATTCCGTAAAAAGTTGTGTGAGTTTATGAATATTAATTTTCACTTGACTTTTTATTGGAAGAACTATGGGGATAAGCTTTGTAGGTGTATTAGGTGGATACACTGTCATTTTGGACATGGGTTTCATGGTCAAATCTTGGATCTCTAAGGACCAAAATATCTGTTATGGGGTCAAATGTCTCTGTGGTGTAAAGGTAGCAAGATAATTCTCTTTCGAGTAATTAGGGGGTACAATCTTAATCTTACTATCAACCTACAAAGTGCTTTTCGTTTTCTCAAGCATTCCAATTCTAGTTTTCTCAGCTATCTCAAGAGTATCCTCTGAGTCATGTATAACTGTAGGACCATTATAAAGAGCGGACTAAACTTGCATTGCTTTGGTGAGATATAAGGGATTTTTTTAGCCTATTGCTACCTTCTTCTTTTCATCATAATAAGGTTTTGGCTTACATAACATGTGAACTGTTTGAAGAGACTGATCTTGTTTGAATAATTTATCTTTGACATTTTCTTTTAAAGCTTTCATATCCAAAAAATCTTCAGGTATTTATTTTCTTTCTGTTTAAAATCCTTTTTCAAAGTTGCAACTTCCTCTTTTATTGACTTGTTATGGCCAATGGTAGAATTAAGTTGCATTTTTACAGAATGAAGTTCTTTTTTCAAAGATTCTTCCTTAATGCTATGGTCACCGATAATTATTCGCAATTATTCATCAATTTTTTGTTCTCTTTCAGTTAATTCAAACCTTGCCCTCTTTTCATACAGTTTGACTTGTTCCTTATATCTCGCAAGTTCAACAGTTAATGATTCATTAACTACTTTGTTCTGCTCATTTGCAGAGACACATTGGGCAGACTGTTCATGCATATCATTTTTTATCATCATTAAAGTATCATTTGGCACAGAAGATAGATTACTTTGTACAACTGGCACTACGTTGTCCTTCACATACTGTTCATACGAAATAATATTACCATCACTCGTATATTCATCATCTGACTCAACAACGTAGTTTGGTTGTACATCGTTTTGCATCTCGTGTACTTCATGATACTCACCAACACTATCTAGATAATTATCATGATCTTGTACCTCAGATAGAAAGTTCGAATCATATGATGGACCATCGTCATTATAGACTAGATCGACTGATGATAGATTTGCCATGAACATGGTCTGTGCAGTAGGAGCCTCATCAACATCAAAGTCAAAAGCATCACATTGATCAGCTTGAAAGATGTTGTCCTCGTTGAGTGCCAAATCTTGTACTGGTGCCTCATCCACATCATTGTCAACCGTGTTAGTCTGTCCACCTGCAATAAACAACAACTACTCTTCATCTAAAACCACTCCATTCTCTTGAGCTTGCATCAACAACATCTTGTCTTTAAAGTATTTTGAATTCCATGGTTGCTTAAGGTGAGTGCATTATCTTGCTATTTGCCATATTTCATTGCAGTTATAACACTTAATTGGCTTTGCTTGACCAGGATTAGCATTGCCAACTCTGTTCTGAACTCCCCCATTTCTGGCTGCAACTGCTCCCTTGGCATAGTTCCCCTGACCTCTGTTTTGTCTACCCTGAACATTCTGAACAACAACCCTACCGTTTTGAACTGTAGTTTGGTTTCTTATGTTACATGAAGTTTTGAATTGATTGTTAGTTTGAGGAAGGTGTGTTTTGTAGGATTGGGCGAGTAAGGCAACTGTTTTAGTTAAGTTTTAAATCAAGTCATCAGTTGGGGTAAGTCCTGAATCAAGTTGTGTGTGATCAGCAAATTATGGTTGATGGGTAACTGGTAGGGCATATGCAGATTATGGAATAGCTGATGATTATGTAGGGTACTGCTGAGGTGAAACATTAGATACAAAGGCAAGAGGATCAATGGCATGTTGATTGTATCTTTCTAACATCATTTTGTTCTTATTAGCATGTGCCTCGTGTTGCTTCAAGTAAGCATACAACTGATCATAGTTAGATGTTTTCAATCCTCTGTTCAGTTTGACTGCAGTCACGAATCTACCCCATTCAGGCAACATATTGTTGACAAATTTTGAGTTAAGCCGCATTTTGGGCATAGTCATCTTGATGTTTATCATGTCGTTAATGAGCTTTGTAAACCTGACAAAGTATTCGTGAATGGTTTCTCCTTTGTTCTGACGGAAGTGTTCAAAGTCATTATATAACTGTGATTCACGTTCATCTTTTGTTAACTCAAAACCTTCCAAGAGCATCTTCACATTATCCTAAATGTCTTTGGCGTCAGTTTAATGGTTAATGAGTGTGTAGATGTCTTTTGGTAAACCTTGAAGTAGGATATTCGTTGCACGAATGTCAGCTTTAAACCTCTCCTTTTCTTCTGGTTTAAGGTCTGCAAAGACTCTATCCCGTTTTAGACCTAGATGAATTGCACCTTCAGCAAGTGTTTCTCTGAACTTTCCATCTTAAATGGACCTTCATCAATCGACTGAAGTATGTTTCCTGGTATGTGCTTAAATACACATACCTTTTTCTTAATAAAACGAGCTTAAATGACCAAAAACAAACTTAAAATGCCAAATATATGCTTGTTTTGTTTTATTTACTGTGCAGGTAACGGATATTCACAAAAAGACAAAAATCAAGGCTAAAACCGGACAAAACCGAGCACGAGATTGGAAAAAGCGTGGAAAACTAAAGCCGAAGGCGTATGCATCTTAGTGGGCCAACCAACCCAAATTAATGGGCCAAGTCAGCCCATTAAGCCATTTAAACAGAGCCTTATAATTACAAAAGCCAAAAATCCAATCCAAAACCAACCGGCCCAAACCAAATGGCCCAAAACCATTTAACTATACCATCGTTAAGCCTTTTACACCACCAGTCCTTGGAGATTTACACCGTTAGTCCCCAAGGACTAACACCGTTAGTCCTTAAACCAAACAAACCCTTAACACCCGTTATTCCTTAACTCCCAATTTTGAAATATAATAAAATAAGCCCGAAAAGGGTGGGAATACCAAATCCAAGCCCAAATCCCTTCTCCAAGGCTGCGACTTATCCACAACTCACTCCTACACAATCGCTGACACCTCAGTGCCACGTTGGCACTCTAAAATTGAATGAAAACGCGTCAAGGAATTGGGGGAAGTCAAATGGCGTTTTAATTTTGATTGGTTGCTTTCTATAAGCAAATATGGTATGATTTGGATAGATTGAAGACTTAGGCTGGTTTCACCTCACCACATAGCCTTATAAATAGAAGAGGAATTTCGAGCAAGAGGGGCATCTTTTACATCTTTCTTTTCCAGCAATTTTACTTTAAGTTTTATGTTTAATTCTCTGTTTTAAGCTCATGTCCTAAGCAATTTCTCTTTCAAAGCATTGTACTCTCCAAGTTATTCAATAAAAAGTAAGTTTCCATTTTTAGTTTTTAGCTTATTACTGTTCAGCTTATTGAAGTGCTTATTTTGTGCTTATTATTCCCTTTTTATGCTTATTAATATTGCTTATTGCTTACTTGAGCTTTGTTATGACTTAGATTTCCTTGGTCTTGTTTTTAATTAATTATGTCCTAAAAAGCATTAAAACTGCTTATTGAGTTAGCTTATGATTAAGTGCTTATCATTAGTTTGAATTTGCTTATTAAGTCTTAACATACTTAGTTATACATTTGTTTTCAAGAATTTTTAGCTTAAAAAGTCTTAATCAAGTTTAAATTGGCAAATCTAAAACTTAAAGGGGTGTTTGGGTTAAGAGATTTTAACATGTTCACTTTAAGTTCAATTCATTTTGGCTCTTAAATCTGTTTGCATAAGCTTTAATTTGTTCTTATAACTAGTTTTCATAAGTTATAATTAAGTTTTGCTAAGTTTGGTAAATTGTTTCATCAAAATTCCAGGTCTGCTAGTTCAATTATCTCTCAAGCTGCTTATTTGTTGAATTTTCTTTTGAAATTCATTTGAGTTGTGATTTTGTGTTAGAAATTGGTTACATATGCATCAAGGGTCATCTACATTGGTGTAGTAATTTTTGAAAAAGCTTTTTAAAGTATTTTAGGTCAAAGTCAATTATAGTGTTAAAAGTTTGATATTGCAGATCTAAATGCGGTCACAATCTAGCTTAAGTTTGATCAATTTTGATTGAAAGTTGCTTATTATGGTTCAAATTTGGCTTTTATAAGCTCATTGGAGTCCAAGGCTTATCTGTTTTAGCTTTTTAGTAGCTTAAACCATCTTTCAAGTGCTTATTTATAGGGCTGCAAAAGCTATCTTAGACTTTTTCTTAATCTTAAAAAGAAATCACAAACAGTAAACTGCCTGTTTTTAGTGCTATTTTCTAGCTTATTTAGTTGTTTAAAATGAATTATATTGGCTTATTCTAAGTTTAGGTAGTTTAGGCTTGAGCTTATTTGAGGATTTACCCATTAGCTTATAGCTTTTGTCCCTTAAATCTTAGCTTAAAGTTCCCTTAATAGGTTGTTTACAATAAGCTCTTTAAAAACCTTAAGTGTTTAGCATATTCTGTCACTGCTTTTTTTTGCTTATTCTAGGCTTATTACTGTCTTTCATAAAAAGTTGTTTTACAAAACATGCTTATATTGGCTTGTTAGTTAAATGTTTAAAAAAGTTTTTTTTTAAAATAAATTTTCAAAAAGTGTAAGGACTATAGTGACTCGAACCTGAGACTTCCACCTTTCTCAAACCCCTCACCAGCCTTAACCCACTCTCCACTACCAATATTGCCCCATTGGGTCTTTTCCATTCATTGTTTTGTTTCATTTATTATTCAAAGGGTGTTTAGTGTTTTGCTCATTCGAGCTGGGTCTTTTCCATTCATTCTTTGTTTCATTTATTATTTAAAGGATGTTTAGTGTTTTGCTTATACGAGTTTAATTGCTTATTTACAGCTTATTCATTCAGCTTCTTTTCCAGTTCTTATTTTTTTAAGATTCGTCATAGTTCAAAGTATTCTCCCCAATTTTTCCAAAATTTTAATAATTAGTTTGCTGTTTTTAATATTTAATTTAGATTAAAAGTGTTTTTAATTCATAATAAATTAAATAAAAGTAAAAAAAATATAATTCTTTTTTTCTAAAATTATTTTAAGTCATTTAGGATTTATAAAAATTGAATTTGAGTTTGTAGGTCTTATATTTGATTTTTTGCTTGTTAAGTCGCATTTTTAGATTCCCGTTAACGTTTTTCGTACTTAATTCGTGTTTGCTTAAATTGTTGCTTTCCTTTGTGTTGTTTTTGCATTATATTTGTAGAAATTAGAATCCAAATCAAAAATCTTAATCCATTCAAAATCCCGATTACAAACGTCAACAAGAAGTTCAATTCACGCCTCGTCGAAACAAAAAAACGACCCGGGAAACGACTAGAAGGGGTTACTTTCGAAGTCGATACTTCCGGAATTATATTTTATTTGTGAGTTGGTTTATCGCTTGTTAAAAGTGATTTGCCGATTTACCTATATTATATATATATATACTATTGACTACGATCAATATTTGGCGCCGCTGCCGGGGAGGCTGTGTTACGAATTTCAAGTTATCGTTTGAAGATTGTTTTTTGAAGATCCTTCCTCGGAAGTTATTCATGTTTTTGTGAATATTTTCGTATAAAAAAATTACAAAAATATTATAAAGTAATCAAAAATCCAAAAAAAATTAAAAAAACAACAAAAGAAATCGAGTTGTCAATTGTTAAATCGGCTCACCTTTAGGATTACAAACTATAAGAGAGGTATAAGGATGGTTGATCCAACGAACTTCGACCCGAAAGGAGAAGATTTTTAAAACGCTTCGCGCTTACCCGCTCCTTCGCTTCTTTGTGCGTTTTTTTAGAGAGCTACCGTGCACCTTTGACTTCCGGTTGCCAAAAAGAATTTTTGTATTTAATTTTTAATAAAAGATTTGTTTTTAGTGCATGCGCACTCGTTCGTCAGGTCTAGTTGTTGAACCGTCAACAACTCCCAGAAGATGTCGTAATAAAAAACATTCCCAACAAGTCGATCCGACTATTGTTGAAAAACCCGTAGTTACGATGGCCGATACATGTACTATGACGGAATTGCTCCAAGCACCCACCGAGGGTTACGGAGATGCGATTGACTCGTCACTTAATATATATAAATATAATATAATAAATATATAATATAAATATATAATAAGGACAAGATCAATAATAGAGAGATAAGTATTCCATAAGGCTTTTAGAAAGATAATTTACTTTTAACCAAAGTAAAAACCCTAAAAAAAACCTTCCCGGGTCGTTTCCCAACGAGGCGTGAATTGAAAATCGAGGTTACGTTCGTGATCGTGCGTTTGAATGGTTAATGATTGATTTGGATTCTATATCTACTAATAATATGCAAAAACAAATAAAAGAAAACCTAAAACGAAAGCAATTTAAGCTAAAAACCAAAAAAACGATAACGAAT
Source organism: Tanacetum coccineum (assembly GCA_026074375.1). NCBI lineage: Eukaryota > Viridiplantae > Streptophyta > Magnoliopsida > Asterales > Asteraceae > Tanacetum > Tanacetum coccineum. The sequence goes on along the minus strand of BQNB010014169.1, from coordinate 43,388 downwards.
TATAAATCACGTTCTTTAAAAAACTAAATTCTACAATTTTAACCCTACGAATGAAAATTTAATTTTTATAAATCCTAAATGATAAAAGAAAATTTTAAAAAAAAAGAATTATATTTTTTTGACTTTTAATTTATTTATTATGAATTAAAAACGTATTTAATAAAAAATATTAAACTAAATTGGAAAATTCTGAAAAATTCCTGAAAAGTAGCTTGAACTAAGTTAATCCTAAAAAAAATAAGCTGGGTCAAACAGCTTATTGCAATAAGCTGTAATAAGCAGAAAATGGCTTATAACTAAAAATAGAATAAACGTGTATAAAAGATTAATGTGTGCAAAGTAAAACGGAAAAGACCTAAGGGCGCTAGTGGTTGTGTGTGGTGTGTGTTAAAACGTTGGTTGAGGTTGGTGAGGTCCAGGGTTCGAGCCTTGCTCACCCTAGACTTCCCAATTTCCCAATGTTTTTATTTTGCCTAAATTTTTTATGAAAAAGCTTTAGAACTTAAAAATAAGCAACTTTTGAAAAATGACTTTTTATAAAAATAAAAAATAAGCTAGAAATAAGCTTTAAAGAGTGACATAATGCTTAACTTAACTAAGAGACTTATGAGCTAAATTGTTGGCTTTTAAAAACTTAATAAGCTAAAAGAAAAAGGCAAATAAGCTAACTACAGACTATAAGCTATACCTAATGAGCACTAGGGAACACAAATAAGCAAATAAGATAAGCCATACCTAGCTTAAAATGGCAGAATTTATGCAAAATCAAATCAAACTAATATGAAAACTGAGCTGAAAAATGATTACTGGGCCACGAAGTTGCAACAAAAACAAAAACAAGCATTTTGAAAAATATGTTGGAGCAATTATTTTCAAAATGAACAAACCTTCGAGTTCGGGGTCTCTTCCTAGCAAATACCGTTGCTAACCCGAAAGGTGACTTGAAAGCAATCACCACCCGAAGTGGTGTTTCTTATGATGGACTTCGATTCCTCCTCCTTTATCTTCTTCTCTAAGGTGGTGGAAAGAGAGCCGAGGTAACAAAAGGATCGGATTGCAAACAGTGTAGAGATACCGAAAAAGTCCAAACTCCGGATGTAACAACTCAAGCACCAACTTTGAGCCCTGTTTATTGCTCTTAAGACTAAAAGTGAATTTCTTACCTTATCCTTCGAGTCTTACAACAACCAAAAAGCTCCGAGGAAAGAGACGACCTTCAAATGTTGTAGTTTCTTCAAAATATTTCAAAGCTGAACTTGATCTTAGCTTCTCGGGTCTATGCTCTTACTCTACTGCCCAAATTCGCTTCACAGTCAAGAATCTTTTAGAATAAGGAGAAATTATTTGAATTAGCCAATACACCGGTGAATGAGAATTGTTCGACGGTTAATTAAAGAAGCTACCCGAAAAACTGGGAGACCCCAGTAAATTCCTCATTCCATGTAATTTTCCAGAGATAGTTTAACGCTTAGCCTTGGCTGATCTTGGTGCAAGCATCAATTGATGCCTCTCTAATATAAAGTAAGCACTTAATCCCCAAATTTATTCCTACTCAAATGATCTTGAGCTTGCGGCGGTCTCTACTACTAGACAAACGACATTGTCGAAAAGATGTTTTTGTGCAGAGTAGGAAAGTTCCATTTTCTGGCCGACTTTGTAGTCGTTGATTATGTTGTCGATCCTCGAGGTTACCTTAAATTCACGGTGAGGGGGGGAGGGGGGAAATCCCTTTTTTTGGGTGATGGCACGGAGCTTTTGATTGATGTTTTACGGTGAGAATTAAACTCTCCGAGTGAGTGATGAAGCCATAACATTCAAAGTTGGTAATACTTCAAGATACTCCTACAATGATGCTGAATCAATTAACCGAATCGATGTCATCGATATAGCTTGTGAGGAGTATTCTCAAGAAGTGTTAGGATTTTCTGACAATTCCGAGAGTGGCAATCCCACTCCAACTTCTGAACCAATCATTGCTAAATCTTCCCCCTCCCTTACCCCATTTGAGGGAGGTGATTTCATTCTAGAAGAAATTGAAGCTTATCTTGCAAGTGACTCAGTTCCACTGGGAATTGATGATGCTGAATTTAATCCGGAGGGAGACATTCGTCTAATTGAAGAAATGTTAAATAAAGACCCGTACTCTCCTCTCTCTCCGAAGGACCTAAAGTGTGAGGAACTTAAAAGCGTTAAATCCTCAGTTGATGAACCCCCGAAGCTTGAACTCAAGGACTTACCTTCTCATCTCGAGTATGCATTTTTGGAGGGTACAAATAAATTACCCGTCATTATTGCTAAAAAATTGAAAGACGAAGAGAAGGAACACCTCATAAAGGTTTTAAAGTCTCATAAACAAGAAATTTCTTGGAAAAATACTCTCCGAAAATTTAAGGTATTGTCCGTAAATTTTGCATCACAAAATATTAATGGAGGATGTCTTTTAAACCGGCACAATCCAAATCCAAAGATGGATTAATCCAATCAATTATGATGTTCTCAAAAACAGGAAGTTTTAAAACTCCTTGATGCCGGATTGATTTACCCTATCTTGGATAGTCCGTGGGTTAGCCCCGTGTATTGTGTACCCAAAAAGGGTGGAATGATCATTGTGACTAATGAAGATAACGAGTTAATTCCAACTAGGGTTATGGTTTAAGGAGTGGTCGTGTTTGGTTTGACTATTAGGAAACTTAACGACGCTACTCGAAAAGACCATTTCCAGTTACCCTTCATAGACCAAATGTTAGAATGATTAGCTCGGGATAAGAGTACATATTGTTTCTTAGATGGATTCTTCGGGTATTTTCAAATCTCGATTGACCAGCAAGGAAAAGAGAAGACTAACTTTTCACTTTCCCTTATGGAATGTTTGCCTATCGACGTATGTCTTTCGGCTTATGTAATGCTCCTGGCACGTTCCAAAGGTGCATGATGGCCATTTTCCACGACATGATCGAGGAAACTATGAAAGTCTTCATGGATGATTTCTCGGTCTTCAGGGATTCCTTCTCATCTTGCCTCTCCAATTTAGACAAAATGCTCAAAAGGTTGGCGCGTAAGGTCAACAATCTTGTCTCTTAAATTGGGAGAAGTGCCACTTCATGGTCAAAGAGGGCATTGTCCTCGGCCACAAGATTTCAAAATCTAGGATTGAGGTAGATAGGGTAAAATTTGATGTTATTGCAAAATTACCTCCTCCTACGTCCGTCAAATGAATTCGGAGTTTTCTAGGTAACGATGGGTTTTATCGTCGATTTATTCAATATTTTTCTAAAATTGCCCTGCCGATGACCCATCTTCTCGAAAAAGAGACTTCGTTCATTTTCTTGACTAAGTGTAGAGAGGTGTTTGAGACCTTTAAGAGAAACTAACCGAAGCTTCGTTATTAGTTGCACCCCAGCATTGGGACTTTCCCTTTTGGAAATTATGTGTGATGCTGTGAACTTTGCAGTTGAGGCAGTCCTGGTGGCAACGCAAGACCAATCATTTTCAGACGTTACACTATGCGAGCAATGATATGGACCGATGCCCAAGTCATTAAAATATGACGGAAAAAGAATTATTAGCCGTGGTGTATGCTTTTGAGAAATTCCTACCTTATCTAGTCTTGTCGAAGACCATAGTGTATACAGACCACTCGGCTCTCAAGTATATGCTTGCTAAGCCAGATGCTAAACCAAGATTGCTCCGCTGGATTCTTTTCCTCTAAGAATTTGATGTCATCATTCGTGATAAAAGAGGAGCGAAGAATGTAGAGGCCGACCACTTATCCAGACTAGAGAATCCCTATCAAAGTGATCCCGAGAAAAAGGAAATTACCGAAACATTTCCTCTTGAGACACTTGGGATGGTGACTTTTTGTGGTGATTCTAACACCCCATGGTTTGCCGATATTTCAAATTACCATGCGGGGAACTTTATTGTGAAAGGGATGTCGTCCTAACAAAAGAAGAAATTCTTTAAGGATGTTAAGCATTATTTTTGGGACGACCCCTACTTGTTTAGGATTTGTGCGGATCAAGTGATTAGACGGTGTGTTATGGCCAAAGAAGCGTTGATATACTCACGGGCTTTGTCACAATAACCCACCGGGGGACATCATGGTGCCAAATACACCGCTAAAAAGTCTTTGATTCTGGTTTCTATTGGCCGACGATTTATCGAGATGCCCATAACTTGGTCACACGGTGTGACGATTGTCAACGTCAAGGCCCAAAACTCTGCAAGTGATAAGAGCCTCAAAAATGCAATCAAGTTTGCGAGATCTTTGACAAATGGGGCATCGACTTTATAGGCCCTTTCCTGTCTTCTCGAGGTAACAAGTACATTCTCGTGGCAGTAGACTACTTGTCTAAATGGGTGGAAGCAAAAGCGCTCCCCACTAATGTTGCCCAGAGTTGTTTGTAGGTTCTTAAAACATCTCTCTTCGCCGTTTTAGAACTCCTCATGCTATTATTAGTGATCGCGGTACTCATTTTTGCAATGACCAGTTCACAAAGGTCATACTTAAATATGAGGTTACCCACCGACTTTCTACCGCGTATCATCCACAAACTAGTGGGCAAGTTAAGGTTTCAAATCATGGTTTGAAACGTATATTAGAAAGAACCGTAGGTGAAAACCGTGCTTCTTGGTCCGATATAAGTTGGGAAGGATTGCCATTATGGGCTTTCCGTAATACGATTTTTAAGGACCCATCGGGTGCCACTCCTTTAAGGTTGTGTATGAAAGGCTTGTTCATCTTCCCATCAGCTTGAACATAAGACCTTTTTGGGCCTTGAGCATTTGTAATTTCGACATTATGACGCGGTGTGTGATTACCCAGAAAGTTCAAATGAATGAACTTAACGAACTTCGTGATCAAGCTTACGAGAACTCTTTAATCTACAAAGAGAAAATGAAGAAGATTCACGACTCCAAAATCAAGAACCGCGTCTTTAACGTTGGCGATCTAGTCCTTCTCTTCAATTCTCGATTAAAGATTTTCTCGGGCAAGCTTAAGACCCGCTGGACCGGACCGTTCACCGTCACCCAAGTTTTCCCTTATGGTACCATTGAGTTATCTTCAACCAACGGACCTAACTTCAAGGTGAACGGTCATAGACTCAAACATTACTTGGAGGGGACATACCACCCATGGTTGTCCCGGATCTCCAAACCTTCCCTATGGATAATTAAATTCGGGGTCGAGTCAGGCTCGTGACTCGGTTAACAAAAACAAAGCGCTTCTCGGGAGGCAACCCATGTTTCTATCTTCTTTTTAGTTTCTAATAAGTGTAACGTGAGGGGGTTCGCCTCTTCTAATCTTGTGTTTTTGTTGTCTGTGATGATTGTCAGGATTACCCAAGTTATGAAGACTCTCGTGCTTGTGGTTTTGTCCAACGCTCACTCGATATTCATCCCTTTGCATGCTTATTTTGGAAATCCTATATCCTTGATCTTATTGACTAACGTTTTAATCTCTTTGGCATTAATTAATAACGGCTTTAGATTTAGTGAGGATTCCCTTTTTATATTAGGAATATACATTGTTGAATTTTGTATGACGGGGGTGAATACCCACACATTGAGGACATGTATCGTTCTAGTATGAGGGGGGAATTTATCGATTTGATCCCACTTGCATTTGTCTATTTCTTTCACGTAACCTCGTTTTACCAAGAAAATACAAAAAAATATGATTTTAGGCCAAAAATTTAAAAATTTTGCAAAAATAAAATAAGTGTGTATCACAAATGTTGATTTTCTGCTGGTGAGAATAATAATAATTTTTGACTTGACCGAGCATGTTGAGCTCTAGCTTACTCCCTTAACCTTTATAAATGTATAAGCTTTTGCTAGTCTTTTATACAAGAAGCTTTAAATATTGCGGGGGGAAAAATTCTAGGACAAAGGCCTAGATTTGCAAGTTTCCATAATGACTTTGAATATGCAAAGCTTAAGTTGCATAAGCATTCTCGGATCTTTTTATTAAAGATTTTAATTCTTTTACGATGAAGCAGACGAGAAATGATGAGTTTAAAATAAGTGGACATGCTATAGCAAGGGATTAGTTGGAAAATCTTTAAAGGTCATAAGTGTAATTTGTAGCTTTTTCTTCCAGTAGCTTCTAAAATGACTAATAATACGTGTTCTTTTTGAAAGACAAGTTAGAGTTTTATCACTCTTAAAAGTCCGTTAAGATCAACATTTTTAGAGTAAAAAGCTTTATCGATGAATTGATAAATAAGAGTTTTTGGTCAAAAATATGTTTTAATTTTTTAAAAAGAAATTTTCTCTTTATACGGTGTAAATATAAATGTTGCAAAAAAAAGAGAAAAAAAATAAGAAAAAAATGAAAAAATAAAAATGATGTGAAAAATATAATAATGTTGCTAGTATAAGTTGCTTAATAAATGAAGGGAAAATATCTTTTTCTAAAATTTAAACATTCTTTTGAACATAAACTTGTTAATCCCTACAAAACTTTGAAACCGGATGTTTGTTAATTCTGATCAGTATTTCTATGTGAGGGTGTCAAAAGCACTGGGCCCACTTGAACGATTGATGTTCAGGGAGCCGGTTCCGAGAAGGATGTCACTCTAAAGGAATAAACTTACCTACAATGTCTTAATTTTGAGGAATTAGCTTGCTTTTGAGTTATAAATTATAAGTTTTACGAAAAAAGTTTTTAGTAAGGGTTCAAAAATGTCGGTGAGTTACTCGACAAATTATTCCTAAGAGGGGTGTCAAAAGCCGGTCACTTGCTGGTCGAGGTTTCGGATGTGTTCGAGAAGAAATGTTGCTACATGGGACAATCTCAACTTTGAATTCATATAACTAAAAGTGGAACGTGAAACTTGGAAAGGTTATAACTATCTAAAAACGTGGGTTGGATAGTCAAAATTCAAACCGAGCAAACACGACCTGTATATTAATATCTGTCGATTGAGGTGAAGTTTACACAAAATTACAAAATATGAGTAGCGTTAGCATCCCAACTTGTAATTAACAATTATTTTGTTTTTAAGCTTAGTTTGGGAATAAGTGAAAAATCAAAGACGATGAATTTATCCTTCTAGGGCACATTGAGGTGTTTCTTATTCAGTGATCCTAAAAGTTATGATCAATAATGAAAGTCAAGCATGTTGTATTATATTAGAAAATAAGAAATTATGGTTGACTTGCAAAGAAAAGATAAATGGTTTTATTCGGGGAGTGTTTAAAGAACTAGTAATTTCTTAATCCCTTTAAAATTTTTACACTTTGCTACTTTTCAAGGTATTTGATTTAAGGGGGTTGAAATTTTTTGGTTTTCTAAACATAGATTTATTTCATTGTGTGAGGACACAACAATATTTTAGTACGAGGGGTTTTGGTATGTGTTTAAATACACATACCTTTATCTCATTAAAACAAGCTTAAACAACCAAAAACGGACATAAAATGCCAAATATATGCTTGCTTTGTGTTATTTACTGTGCAGGTAACGGATATCAACAAAAAGACAAAAACAAGGCAAAAACCGGACAAAACTGAGCACAGGATTAAAAAGAGCGCGAAAAAACAAAGAAGTAGGATATGCATCTCTATTGGGCTAACCTTGTACCAATGTTAATGGGCCGACGTCAGCCCTAAAAGCTTATATATTAAACAAAAGCCCAAAACCACTTAACAAACCAAAAAAAACGGTCCAATTATCAAAACTATGGCCCAAATGACCATAAAGCCATTAACCCGTTTTAACAATAACACAGAGTCCTTAGGGACCAACACAGTTAGTCCTTAACCTTTTTCACCGTTAGTCCTTAACATTTAACCCCGTTATCCCTTTAACCCCAATTTTAAAAAACAATAAAATAATACCGAAAATGGCGGGTAGCTACAAACCAAGACCAAATCCACCTCGAAATCCTGCTCACTGGCAAATCACGACTTCCAGGGAAGAATTAAGGGAAGTCAAAAAATTACAGGTTTTAATATTGATTGGCGACAAGTATAGCTTTCCTATAACTATTATGGAATGATTGTGGAGTTAAGGGCCAAGATAATGATTGAGGACTGATTGAGAATGATTTGGGTGATTGAAATGCCCCTTTGTTGCCTAGATCTTTCTCCTCACGGGGGTTTTTTATATAAATAGAGGAAGATGATACAAGAGTTGTAGTTGTGTGAGTTTTTTTTAATAGCTTATTGCTTATTTTTCAGCTTATATGTCATTTACTTCTATGCAATTTACTTTAAAGAGATTTGTAATCCTCTATCCTTAATAAATTCAGTTTTATTTCAAATATGTTCTTAAATTTTGTTTTTTACTTTGATGAAAAGTACTTATGATGTGTTTTTTCTTAACGCTTTTATAAGACTTTATGTTGCTGTTCCATTACTTAAACAGATAAGCTCCTCTATAAGCTTAATCTGTCAAGCTTCTATATACTCTCAAATCACCAAAATCCAGCCAAATTGTATCTTATGTGGATGATAAGCTAAACCTGGATGGTCTTATGGTTTTTTACTAGCTTATCTAAAATAAGCTGGAGCTTGTAGACCAGCTTCTAAAAGCTTATTGCCCTTGTTTAGAACAAAGGGATAAGTAAGTTTCCATTTATAGTTTTTAGCCTATTACTGTTCAGCTTATTAGGCTTCTTATTATTGCTTATTCTCTGTTATATTATGGCTTATTTATCCTTTATTTACTTAGTGCTTAATCTGTTTTCTCAATATATTGCTTAATCAGTCCTTCTCTAGCTTTAATTTTGAAATTCAAATTTTAAGGGGGTGTTTGGCACAAGCAGTACTAACACATGTTAGTACTGCCTAATTTATTTTGGATCTTAAGTTAGTTTCAACAAGCTTAAATTTAATCTTAAAGGAAGTTTTTACAAGTTGTTAAGGTTTAGATCTCAAGTTTTGGGTTTAATCTATACTTAGTTGGAATCTGTGGTGATAAATCTGCTTATTTGCTTAGATCCTGCATCTAGTTTCCATAAGTTTTTAAAAGGCTTTGAAAGTGTTCTTGAGTTGTAGTTTTTATGCTTAGAACTGGTTTCCTATGCATCATTTTTAAACCTATTTAGTCATTTACTTTTGGAAAAGTCTTTTGAGCATTTAAGCTAAAAATTAGTCAAGTTCATTGGTTTTAAAAGTCAGTTTTTGCAGATTATTTTGGAGATAGATTTAAGTTAAACCTTGATTAATTTTGATTAACATGTGCTTATTGGAGTCTAACCTTAATCTGTCTTATGTTTTTAAGTTGTCTAAATCATTTTTGAGCCTTAAAATTGTGTCTACAAGTAGCCATTTAACTTCAAAAATCCAAAAACAAGTAAGTGTAGTTTGTCCTTTCTAATTCCTTTTTCTAGCTTATTATCTAAATTAGTTTTTCTAATTCTAACTTATTTGTGTTTATCAAGTATCAAAATCAATCTGTTTTCAAATTATTGTCATTATATAGAGCTTATTAGATCTTAAAAGTGAGCTTAAACTTGGATCTTAGTCCTTTAAGTCCTGTTTTGAGTTAACTTGTCCTTGTGCTTCCTGTTGCCTCTCAGCTTATTACATTTACTTATTTTAGCTTATTAAGTTTAGTATTAGGTCTGTTGTTAGCTTAGAGGATTGGTTTTAGCTTATTGATCATTTTTGAGCTTATTATTTCTAAGACAGTTTTAACAAAGAGTAAAAATAAAATAAGCCAAAACTGTCATTTTAAATAAGCTTTTTCATAGCTTAAAATTAAGTTTTAGTAAAAGTTCCTTTTTAAAAGTTTCTTATTTTCTCTTTCTCTTTAAGTTTTTGTAAAAAGTTTTGAAATATAAAAAAAACCAAGGTCCAGGACTCGAACCTGCGACCTTAGCTTCACATACACACACCTTTAACACACTATCCACTACCAACTTGCCCTTGGGTCTTTTCCATTCATTGTTTGCTTCATTTATTATTTAAAGGGTGTTTAGTGTTTTGCTCATTCGAGTTTATTTGCTTATTTACTGCTTATTCGTTCAGCCATTTTTTACAGTTAGTATTTTTCTTAGATTCCTCATAGTTCAAAGTACATTTTTTGAATTTTTTAGATTTTTCTACAATAGTTTAGTATTTTTAATAATATTTTTTGATTAAAAATGTTTTTAATTCTTAATAAATTAAATAAAGTCAAAAAAATATAATTCTTTTTTCTAAAATTTTCTTTTATCATTTAGGACTTTTAAAAATTAAATTTGCTTTTCTAGAGTCAAAATTTGAAGTTTTAGGTTTTTTAGGTTGCGTTTTTAGAATCCTGTTAACGTTTTTCGTGTTTAAGTCATAATTGCTTTATTTATTGCTTTCCCTTGCGTTGTTTTTGCATTATATTTGTAGAAATTAGAATCCAAATCAAAAATCTTATTCTATTCAAAATCCCGATTACAAACGTCAATAAAAAGTTCAATTCATGCCTCGTTGGAACATTAACGACCCGAGAAACGACTAGAAGGGGTCACTTTCAAAATCGATACTTCCGGAATTATATTTTATTTGTGAGTTGGTTTATTGCTCTTGTTAAAAGTGATTTACTGATTTACCTATATTATATATATATATATATATATATATATATATATATATATATATATGTGTGTGTGTATATATATATATATATATATACGTATATATATATATATATATATATATATATTGACTACGATCAATTTTTGGCGCCGTTGCCGGGGAGAAGGGGAGGGGGAGGTGGGGGAAGGAGGAGGAGAGACTGGGGGTGGGAAAAAATGGAGGATGGGAAGATGCTGTGTTTCTATTCAAGTTATCGTTTGAAGATTATTTTTTGAAGATCCTTCCTCGAAAGTTATTCTTGTTTTTGTGAATATTTTCGTATACAAAAATATTATAAAGTAATCAAAAATCCAAAAAAATTAAAAAAACAACAAAAGAAATCGAGTTGTCAATTGTTAAATCGGCTCACCTTTAGGATTACAAACTATAAGAGAGGTATAAGGAGGGTTGATCCAACGAACTTCGACCCGAAAGGAGAAGGTTTTTAAAACGCTTCGCGCTTACCCGCTCCTCCGCTTCTTTGTGCGTTTTTCTAGAGAGCTACCGTGCACCTTTGACTTCCGGTTGCCAAAAAGAATTTTTGTGTTTAATTTTTAATAAAAGATTTGTTTTTAGTGCATGCGCACTCGTTCGTCAGGTCCAGTTGTCGAACCGTCAACAACTCCCAGAAGACGTCGTAATAAAAAACATTCCCAACAAGTCGATCCGACTATTGTTGAAAAACCCGTAGTTACGATGGCCGATACACGTACTATGGCGGAATTGCTCCAAGCACCCACCGAGGGTTACGGAGATGCGATCGTTATTCCCGCTATTCTAGCGGAGAATTTTGAGCTTAAACACGGTTTACTCAATCTTGTAACGTCTAAGCAATTTTGCGGTTTTGAGAAGGAAGATCCTCATGCTCATATTCGTTGGTTCAACAAGATTACTTCGACGATTAAGTATAAAGATGTGCCTAATTCGTCGATTAAGCTTATGCTTTTCCCGTTTTCCATCGAGGGGGCAGCCCGGATTTGGCTCGAAAAAGAACCCCCTCGCTCTATAGTGACTTGGGAAGATCTTGTTTCCAAATTCATTAACCAATTCTTTCCTCCTTCAAAAACCACAAATCTCCGAAATGAGATTACGAATTTTCAGCAACGATTTGATGAATCATTCTGTGAGGCATGGGAGCGATTCAAAGATCTCCTTCGTGCATGCCCACATCACGGTTTCACAGAATTACACCAAATTGATACTTTTTATAATTCCTTAACATCAACCGATCAAGATTCGTTGAATGCAGCCGCCGGTGGCAATCTTTTGACTAAGACTCCTAAGGATGCCTTAACCCTTATCGAGAATAAGTCGAAAGTTCGCACTTCACAAAACAGACCGGTTATTGCCAAAGTGAGTACGAACACTTCCACCTCGGGTATTTCACCCGATGTTGATGCACTCACCGATGCCGTTAAGGCCTTGCTTCTTAAAAACACAGCCCCTCCTCCAGCTTCTATTAAAGCGGTTGAAGAGAGTTATGTTACTTGTGGTGGACCACACCCTTACTACCAGTGTCTTGCCACCGATGGCAATGCTTCAGGTTATCAAGATAATATTCAAACATATATTTCTGCAGCCGTAGTAAACTATAATCAGGGAAAAATGATGGACACCATCCTCCGAGTGTAGCTCATCAAGTTCGACCGCCCGGTTTTCCACCAGTTCAAAACAATCAAAACCGGGGAAATAATTATAACCCAGGAAATTCGACTTACCGAGCTCCGACTCCACCAACTCAAGCTGTTCTATCAAATGAACTCGCAAATTACATGAAAGTTAATGAAACAAACATGCGATCTATGCAAAATCAAATCACTAATATGAAAACTGAGTTGAAAAACGAATTTCAGGCCACGATGTTGCAACAAAACAACAAGCTGGAAAATATGTTGAGCAATTATTTTCAAATGAACAAACCTCCGAGTTCGGGTCCTCTTCCTAGCAATACTGTTGCTAACCCGAAAGTTGACTTGAAAGAAATCACCACCCGAAGTGGTGTTTCTTATGATGGACCTCCGATTCCTCCTCCCTTCTCTTCTTCTCCAAAGGAGGTGGAAAGAGACCCCGAGGTAACAAAGGATCTGGTGCAACCAAGTACCGAAAAAGTCCAACCTTTGGATGTCAAAAATCAAGCACCAACCTTTGAGCCCGTTAACGCTCCTAAGCCTAAACCAAATTTACCTTATCCTTTGAGACTCAAAAACCAAAAGCTCCGAGAAAGAGACGACCATCAAATGATGAAGTTTCTTCAAATATTTCGAAGCTTACACTTCGATCTTAGCTTCACGGATGCTTTACTCTACATGCCCAAATTCGCTTCCACATTCAAGAATCTTCTTAGCAATAAGGATAAATTATTTGAATTAGCCAATACATCGGCGAATGAGAATTGTTTGGCGGTTATCCTAAAGTAGTTACCCGAAAAACTAGGAGACCCCGATAAATTCCTCATTCCATGTAATTTTCCAGAGATAGTTGAATGCTTAGCCTTGGTCGATCTTGGTGCAAGCATCAACTTGATGCCTCTCTCTATATGGAGGAAGCTTTCACTCCCCGAACTTACTCCTACTCAAATGATTCTTGAGCTTGCGGACCGGTCTACTACTAGACCAATCAGCATTGCCGAAGATGTCTTTGTGAGAGTAGGAAAGTTCCATTTTTTGGCTGACTTTGTAGTCGTAGATTATGTTGTCGATCTTCGAGTTCCCTTAATTCTCAGGAGACCCTTTTTAAGGACGGTGCGAGCTTTGATTGATGTTTATGGTGAAGAATTAACTCTCTGAGTGAGTGACGAAGCCATAACATTCAAAGTTGGTAACACATCAAGATACTCCTACAATGATGCTGAATCAATTAACCGAATCGATGTCATCGATATAGCTTATGAGGAGTATTCTCAAGAAGTGTTAGGATTTTCTAACAATTTCGAGAGTGGCAATCCCACTCCAATCTCTAAACCAATCATTGTTAAATCTTCACCTTCCCTTACTCCATTTAAGGGAGGTGAATTCATTCTAGAAGAAATTGAAGCTTGTTTTGCAAGAGACTCAGTTCCACCGGGAATTGATGATGTTGAATTTGATCCAAAGGGAGACATTCATCTAATTGAAGAAATGTTAAATAAAGACATGTACTCTCCTCTCCCTTCGAAGGACCTCAAGTGTGAGGAATTTAAAAGCGTTAAATCCTTAGTTGATGAACCCCCAAAGCTTGAACTCAAGGACTTACCTTCTCATCTTGAGTATGCATTTTTGGAGGGTACCAATAAATTACCTGTCATTATTGCTAAAAACTTGAAAGACGAAGAGAAGGAACGCCTCATAAAGGTTTTAAAGTCTCACAAGCAAGAAACTGCTTGGAAACTCTCTGACATTAAGGGTATTGACCCGTAATTTTGCACTTACAAAATCTTAATGGAGGATGACTTTAAACCGGTGGTCCAACATCAAAGAAGGGTTAATCCAAAAATTCATGAAGTTATCAAAAAGGAAGTTGTAAAACTCCTTGATGCCGGATTGATTTACCCTATCTAGGATAGTCCGTGGATTAGCCCTGTGCATAATGTACCCAAAAAGGGTAGAATGACCGTTGTGACAAATGAAGATAACGAGTTAATTCTAACTAGGTTAGTTACCGGGTGGAGTGTTTGTATTGACTATAGGAAACTAAATGATGCTACCCGAAAAGACCATTTCCCGTTACCTTTCATGGACTAAATGTTAGAACGATTAGCTGGGAACGAGTACTATTGTTTCTTAGATGGATTATCTGGGTATTTCCAAATTCCTATTGACCCACAAGACCAAGAGAAGACTACTTTCACTTGCCCTTATGGAACGTTTGCCTATCGACGTATGCCTTTCGGCTTATCTAATGCTCCTGGCACGTTCCAAAGGTGCATGATGGCCATTTTCTATGACATGATCGAGGAAACTATGGAATTCTTCATGGATGATTTCTCGGTCTTTGAGGATTCCTTCTCATCTTGCCTCTCCCATTTAGACAAAATGCTCAAAAGGTGCGAAGACACCAATCTTGTTCTAAATTGGGAGAAGTGCCACTTCATGGTCAAAGAGGGCATTGTCCTCGGCCACAAGATTTCAAAATCTGGGATTGAGGTAGATAGGGAAAAAGTTGATGTTATTGCAAAATTACCTCCTCCCACGTCCGTCAAAGGAATTTAGAGTTTTCGAGGTCACGCCGGGTTTTATCGTCGATTTATTCAAGATTTTTCTAAAATCGCCCGGTCGATGACCCATCTTCTCGAAAAAGAGATTGCGTTCATTTTCTCGAACGAGTGTAGAGAGGCGTTTGAGACCCTTAAGAGGAAACTAACCGAATCTCCGATATTAGTTACCCCCGATTGGGACTTACCCTTTGAAATTATATGTGATGCTAGTGACTTTGCAGTTGAGGCAGTCCTGGGGCAACGAAATACCAAACATTTTCAGCCAATATACTATGCGAGCAAGACTATGACCGATGCCCAAACTCATTACACCACAACAGAAAAAGAATTATTAGCCGTGGTGTATGCTTTTGAGAAATTATGACCTTATCTAGTCTTGTCAAAGACCATAGTGTATACAGATCACTAGGATCTCAAGTATCTGCTCGCTAAGCAAGATGTTCAACTGAGATTGCTCTGTTGGATTCTTCTCCTCCAAGAATTTGATGTCATTATCCGTGATAAAAAAGGAGCAGAGAATCTAGCGGCTGACCACTTGTCTAGACTAGAGAATCCCCATCAAAGTGATCCCGAGAAAAAGGAAATTACCGAAACATTTCCTCTCAAGACACTTGGGAAGGTGACTTTTCGTGGTGATTCGAACACCCCATGGTTTGCACATATTGCAAATTACCTTGTGGGGAAATTTATTGTGAAAGGGATGTCGTCCCAACAAAAGAAGAAATTCTTTAAGGACGTTAAGCATTACTTTTGGGACGACCCCTACTTGTTTAGGATTTGTGCGGATCAAGTGATTAGACGGTGTGTATACGGCCAAGAAGCCGTTGATATCCTCATGGCTTGCCATAATGGACCCGTCGGGGGACATCATGGTGCCAACTACACCGCTAAAAAAGTCTTTGATTCCGGTTTCTATTGGCCGACTATTTATCGGGATGCCCATGACTTGGTCACATGGTGTGACGCTTGTCAACGTCAAGGCAAAATCTCGCAACTTAATGAGATGCCTTAAAATGCAATTCAAGTTTGCGAGATCTTTGACATATGTGGCATCGACTTTATGGGCCTGTTCCTGTCTTCTCTCGGGAACAAGTACATTCTCGTAACAGTAGACTACTTGTCTAAATGGGTGGAACCAAAAGCGCTCCCTACTAATGATGCCCGAGTTGTTTGTAGGTTCTTAAAATCTTTCTTCGCCCGTTTTGGAACTACTCGCGCTATTATTAGTGATCGTGGTACTCATTTTTGCAATGACCAATTTGCAAAGGTCATGCTTAAATATGGGGTTACCCACCGAATTTCTACCGCGTATCATCCACAAACTAGTGGGCAAGTTGAGGTTTCAAATCGTGGTTTGAAACGTATATTAGAAAGAACCGTAGGTGAAAAACGTGCTTCTTGGTCCGATAAGTTGGAAGATGCATTATGGGATTTCCATACCGCATTTAAGACACCCATCGGGTGCACTCCTTATAGGATTGTGTATGGAAAGGCTTGTCATCTTCCCATCGAGCTTGAACATAAGGTATATTGGGCCTTGAAGCACTACAACTTCGACCTTAAGACCGTAGGTGATCACCGGAAAGTTCAAATGAATGAACTTCGTGATCAAGCTTACGAGAACTCTTTAGTCTACAAAGAGAAAATGAAGAAGATTCACGAATCCAAAATCAAGAACCGCGTCTTTAACGTTGGTGATCGAGTCCTTCTCTTCAATTCTCGATTAAAGATTTTCTCGGGCAAGCTTAAGACCCGCTGGACCGGACCTTTCACCGTCACCCAAGTTTTCCCTTATGGTAACGTTGAGTTATCTTCAACCAACGGACCTAACTTCAAGGTGAACGGTCATAGACTCAAACATTACTTTGGAGGGGACATACCACCTATGGTTGTCCCAGATATCCAAACTTTCCCCATGGACAATTAAATTCGGGGTCGAGTCAAGCTCGTGACTCGGTTAACAAAAACAAAGCGCTTCTCGGGAGGCAACCCGTGTTTCTATCTTCTTTCTATTTTCTAATAAGTGTAACGTGAAGGGGATCGCTTCTTCTAATCGCGTGTTTTGTTGTTTTGATGTTTGTCAGGATTGCCCAGATTATGAAGACTCTCGTGCTCATGGTTTTGTCCAACACTCACTCGATCTTCATTTCTTTGCATGCTTATTTTGGGAATCCTATATCCTTGATCTTATTTGCTAACGTTTAATCTTTGGCATAATTAATAAACGGCTTTAGATTTACGTGGGATTCCCTTTTATATTAGGAATATGCATTGAAATTAGTATGATGGGGGGTGGCAACCCCCACATTGAGGACAATGTATCATTCTAGTATGAGGGGGGAATCTATCGATTTGATCTCACTTGCATTTGTCTATGTCTTTCACGTAACCCCGTTTTACCAAGAAAATACAAAAAATGTGATTTTATGCCAAAATTTAAAAAAAATTGCAAAAATAAAATAAGTGTTTATCACAAATGTTGACTTTCCGTTGGTGAGAATAAGAATAATTTTTGACTTGACCGAGCGTGTTGAGCCCTAGCTTACTCCCTTAACCTTTATAAATGTATAAGCTTTTGCTAGTCTTTTATACAAGAAGCTTTAAAATGCGAATTCTAGCTCAAAAGGCCAAGATTTTGCAAGTTTTCATAAATGACTTTAAAAATGCAAAGCTTAATTTTATTTGGCTAAGCATTCTCGGATCTTTTTATTAAAGATTTTAAATTTGCGAAGAACGAGAAATGATAGAGTTAAATATAAGTTGGAATGCTAAGCAAGGATTAGTTGGAAATCTTAAAAGCTCATAAGTGTAATTTGTGGCTTTTTCTCCCAGTAGCTTCTAAAATGACTAATAATACATGCACTTTTTTGAAAGACAGTTTGAGTTTTATTCACTCTTAAAATAAGTCGTTTAAAATTCAACTTTTTTAGAATAAATTAAAAAGCTTTATCGATGATTGAAAATAAGAGTTTTTGATTAAAAAATATGTTTAATTTTCTAAAAAGAAATTTTCCCTTTATACGGTGTAAATATAAATGTTGCAAAAAAAAAATGAAAAAATGAAAATGATGTGAAAAATATAATAATGTTGCTAGTATATGTTGCTTAATAAATAAAGGGAAAATGTCTTTTTCTAAAATTTAAACATTCTTTTGAACTTAAACTTGTTAATCCCTACAAAATTTTAAAACCGGACGTTTGTTAATTCTGATTAGTATTCTCTATGGGGTGTCAAAAGCCTGGGCACTTTGGTCCGATGAGGTCGGGAGGGTTCCGAGAAGAAAGTCACCCCTTAAAGGAATTTAACTTACCTACAATGTCTTAATTTTTGGTAGGAATTAGCTTGCTTTGAGTATTAGCTACTAAGTTTTACGGAATTTTTTTAGTAAAGGGTTCAAAAGTCGGAAAGCCTCGACAAATTATTCTCTGAGGGGTGTCAAAAGCCCGGTCACCTAGACGACAAGGTTGGGATGCGCCGAGAAGAATATGTTGCTACAGGGACTAATTTCACCTGCGAATTAATATAACTAAAGTTGAACATGAAACTTAGAAAGGTCATACGTATAAATTGAGGGTTGGATGAATCAAAATCATATAATAAAAAAAAAACTTGGGGGGGAGCACAACACACCTTAATATATAATAACTGTCGTGAGGAAAAGTTTTACACAAATTACAAATATGAGTAACGTTAGCATCCTAACTTGTAATTAACAATGATTTTGTTTTTAAGCTTAGTTTGAGAATAAGTGAAAAATCAGAGACGATGAATTTATCCTTCTAGGGCACCTTAGGATTATGGTGTTTCTTATTCAGTGATCCTAAAAGTCATGATCAATAATGAAAGTCAAGCATGTTGTATATAATAAAAAATAAGAAAAATATGTGTGCAAGAAAAAAAATGGTAAAAACGAGGAGTGTTTAAAAAACTAGTAATTTCTTAATCCCTTTAAATTTTACACTTTGCTACTTTTCAAGGTATTTAATTTAAGGGGGTTAAAATTTTTGGTTTTCTAAACATTGATTTATTTCATTGCGTGAGGACACAACAATAGTTTAGTATGAGGGGTTTTGGTATGTGCTTAAATACACATACCTTCATCTCAATAAAACGAGCTTAAATAACCAAAAACGAATATAAAATGCCAAATATATGTTGGTTTTGTGTTATTTACTGTGCAGGTAACGGATATCGACAAAAAGAAAAAAATGAAGCCAAATTGGACAAAACCGAGCACTCTATTGGAAAGAGCACGAGATTACGAGTCCAATGGTGCATTCATCTCTTATTGGGCCGGCCCGTCACCATTTATATAGGTCGGACCGGCCCATACTAATTAAAAGCCCAAGCTAAAGATTGTAACTCGACCCATGTTGCAAAAGAGTCCAAGTGAAGTAAAAGAAACAACCCTACCATTCTGTTATAAATAGGGACGCATCATAAGGATATCAGATCATCTTTTTCATATCAATTTTTTAGTGTCTTTCTTTTATTTTTCATTAGATTAGGAATAGATTAAAATAACTTATCTTATGTAATTTTTCATTTCCGATTATATGTAACGTATTGAATTTAATGTTTTAATGTTTCGTTTGATTTGTTGAAGTATGATTTCGGATGTTTGTTGGTTAATGATTCGAACGAGTCAAAGATTTTCCAGGTTTAGTATTTCTATCGATTGCTCTTTTTCTTTTTGTTCTTATTTGTCGCAGCAATAACCAAATAAGTTGTCATATTGCTTATGTTGGTTACGGGTTATTCGGAAATAAACTTATGGTATAGCTTATTGCTCAAACTCTTTGTCCTTTCTAATCTCGTTTTTCTTTTCTATTTCATTTAAGCTCGATTCAAAACTTATAACAAGGGTGCGATGAGATTTGGATCTCGGCTTATTTTTAAGCCTAGTCACTTTTTAAGTTTTGAGAGAAACTTAGATTAGTAGCTTATTTTTTTTCTTAGATCTAACTTTATAACTTGTTCTTAAGATAAATCGGTATGGCTTAATTGGTTCTATTTTGTTAGCTCGATTCAAAAGTCATTAAAAAGTGGGCGACGAGTATTGAGTTACTCGGCTTATTTCAATAAGCCTTTGTCCCACTTACGTCTTCGAGAGCTTATCTTTTAGCTTATTTCATAAAATCTTATTACTTATTAGATAGAAAAACATTTTTTTGTTTCATTTGGTGAAAACAAGTTTTTTCGTATACAAGTTCTCAACTTGGTTAGTAGAAAGTAAATGGTAACTAAGCTTATTTGATTTCTTAAATTTGTAACAGTTGCTCGTGTAGTTATTGGGATGGCCCATTTAAGTTTATAAAACAGATTGTTAAGTTTTGATAAAATAGTTTTATTAATTTTGTTTTTTAAAAGTTTAAAATTAGTTTAAAAGTTTTATTTAGATTATTAATATTTATCTTAACCTTGTTTGTCTTGTGATGAATTCGATTCAACTTATGAGGCGTGGAGCTTAAGGGTCTAGTAAGCTAACTCAATATCTCAAGGTTAAAAGCTCTAAGCTCCTAAACTTGAATATTTTGGTAGATTATTAGATCGGGTGATTATTATCGTTTTGGTTTCGGCATTCGGGTTCTAAATCTATTCTCTTTTCAATATTAATTAGTGAAGTATAATTTAGTTTATTATGTCTTTTATTGCTTTGTTGATTAATATGTTCAGCGAGTTGTTTTCTTTATATGCTTGTTATGTTGTTGGTAAATAGTGAATTAAGTGTGGAATTTAATAAAAGTGATTAATGATAAAAAGTTGGCAAAAATTATTTAGATTAATGTTTTGATTATTTGAACGGGCAAAAGCCCTAAGAATGGTTAGGCGTTGATTTAGTAATTAATATCTTTTTGAAAATTGTTTTCAAAATTAAACCACCGTTTTGAGGAAATAATTAGACGTATATTAGTTCATCTTTAAGATCTAATTTCACACTTGAGGATCTTTTCACTTTACTTGACATACATATTTCTCTTTATTTATATCTCTTCGTTTATTTGCTTTGCTATTTGTTATCTAGTATTATATAGTTTACTATTATTATATAATTAGTTTTTAAAACCAAAAACCAAATCTTAAATGACATTCAAGCTCGATTTACAACATGAACATATATTTCCATTTAACTCTCCTTCAGAACGACAACTCGGGAGATCAATACTTGCCATGATACTTAGGTATTAAGGTTCATATCAGTATCTTTACAATCTTATAAAATATTTGTTTGATGCGTGTAAAAATGACAACATCAAAATGGCGCCGCTTCCGGGGAGAGGTGTTGCGATTTTTACGGGATTGTTCGTGTTCGAGCCTTGAAGATCCTTTCCCCGTGAAAGTTTTCATTTTATTTTATATAAAAATATAAATACATTTTATACTTCTATTCTTATTTTTTTTAATTTTGAAAATAACCGTATGTTAATTGTTAAATCGGCTCACCTTTAGTAAACAAACTATAAGAGAGGTATAAGGAGGGTTGATCCTACGAACTTCGACCCGAAAGGAGAAGGTTTTTAAAAAGCCTCACACTTACCCGCTCCTCCGCTTCTTTGTGCGTTTTCTAGAGAGCTACCGTGCACCTTTGACTATCGGTTACCAAAAATATTTTTCTTTCTTTAATTTCTTATCCTTATGTATTATTTTAAAAATCTATAAATATTCTTCTCTATCCTCTTATTCGTTTAATTCTTATCTTCTTCATCCTCTTATCCGTTTAATTTTTCGACATGTCGTCATTCGAACAACGTAGTTGTTTTAGCTGTGAAAATCCTTTAGATGATCGACCTTGTCGATATTGTACTTGCGAGCGGTGTGGATATTATAATAGAGGGGTACCTTGTTTAGGATGTAATTCGGAAACTAAAAATTCATTCACTTATGAACTAACTCCGTATTCTTACAATGATTCTCTAAACTTTATCAACCCACCACCACAGCCCCAGACATACTCTTGTGAGTTATGTGGAAACGATCATCACTACGGTTCTAATTGTCTACCACGACTCCCGCTTATCTATGAGCCGGAACCGTGCTACAATTAAAACTATAATGATAATTTTTACCCACAAAATTCACAGAGTTACCCACAACAATATCTTTGTTGTGAAAACTATGGGGGTCCTCATGAGACTTTTCAGTGTCAACCAATGAATCAAAATTACTATGAACCTAACCCTTGGTGTAATTCTAAATCTTCCGGTTTTGACCAATTCCAACCCCCGTAGTATTTTGTCGTTCATCAACACACTCAAGAAACGAGTATAGAGATGTTGCAAGCTAGAGAAAATCTAATGGAAGCTATACAAGCCTTTCTAAAGAAGTATGATCAAATACCTCCTAAAGAAAAGAGTATGGCTTTATTGCTAGCTGAGGAGAGATTTCTTAAAATTAAGCAAGCTTTGGAAGAAGAGCAAAATCAACATGAGAATATTCAAGAATTTCTACTTAAACTTATTAATGATTTGCAAATTCTTAATGGAATTCAACTAAAACAAGAAGAGCAGGCAGCTAAAGCTAGTTCTCAATATTGGAAGCCTCTAATTTTCTATGATGACGATGATGATGATGACGAGGAAAGTTCTATTCCTTTGAGAGATATTATTTTTGAATTTCCTATGTCAGTTGCAATCGCACCTGACTTACCGATTACAGACTCTCTCATAATGGAGGATGAGCATCTTAACACTATTCCAAAAATGGAATCGGAACAAGAAAATAAGTCTAGTGTTAATGACCTTAACCTAACCCCAAGTGAGTCCGAGGATTTATCCGAGGATTTATCCAAAAATGAAAGTGAGTGTGATGTGCCCGTTTATGATGATTCTTCTCCTAATTTTACGACTTTCTCAAATCCTCTCTTTGATTCTAACAAAGATTTTAACTCAAGTGACAACGAGTCATTTTTTGAGGAGGACGTTTCGAAGGAAAATTTCAAAATTTATTCGAACCCTCTTTTTGAATTTGATAAAATCTTTTCTAGTAAGATAGATCCGCTTTATAATGAGATCGATTCATTTCCACAAGGAAATGATAATGATCACTTTAATGTCGAGTCTGATCTTATAGAATATTTGGTTAATCGAGATACTTCGATGGTTTCTTCTTTTAAGATTGTCTCTCTTCTCGAGGAGTTCTCCGGTGAACTCGCTCATATCGATTTGATTCCATCGGGAATTAATGAAGCCGACTTAGATCTAGAGGAAGATATTCCTCTTGTTGAGAAATTGTTCTATGATAATTCATCTCCTCGACCTTCGGAAGAACTTAATTCTAAAATTTCTGATGCTATAATCGAATCTTTCTCCTCATCTCCTATCCTCGTTGAGGATAGTGACTCTCTTATGGAGGAGATAGATATATTTCTTGCTCCGGATGACTCGATACCACCAGGTATTGAGAATGACGACTATGACTCGAAGGGGATGTTTTTTATCTTAAAGAATTACATAACAATGATTATATTTCCCTTCCTAAGTATAAATCATTTCACGTTGATTTTTACAATGTTCTATCATCTCCTCGTCCTCCTGATGTTTACTTTGATATTGAGCCTGATACGGGAGTTTTGACTACAAAAGTGGTGGATAATATTTCTGATAATTTGACAAGAGAACTTTATGTTCATGTGCCTAATATTTTAACCACCCTTCCCAACCTTTATCTAATTTTTGACACTTTTCTTCCATTTTCATCTGAAAACGAAGACAAAGTTTTCAATCTTGGAATTCTCATTTTAAAAGAGGAAAAAGCTACGCGGGGCTGTAAAGTTTTTCATCTTATTAATGATTCCGAAAGCCCGATGATGATTTATGGAAGGGACATTCCTATCTTGGATGTTCCTTATCTCCATTTCTATCCTCCTTGACCAAATCAAGTATGGGGGATCAAGTCAAGCTCGTGACTCGGTTAACAAAAACAAAGCGCTTCTCGGGAGGCAACCCGTGATTCTGTCTTCTTTCTATTTTCTAATAAGTGTGATGTGAGGGGGCTCCCTCTTCTTTTCTCGTGTTTTTGTTGTCCTTGATTTGTCAGGATTACCCAGATTATGAAGACTCTTGTGCTCGTGGTTTTGTCCAACACTCACTCGATCTTCATTCCTTTGCATGCTTATTTTGGGAATCCTATATCATTGATCTTATTGACTAACATTTAATCTTTGGCATAATTAATAAGCGGATTTAGATTTACGTGAGATTCCCTTTTATATTAGGAATATACATTGAAATTAGTATGAGATGGGTGGCAACCCCCACATTGAGGACAATGTATCGTTCTAGTATGAGGGGGAATCTATCGATTTGATCTCACTTGCATTTGTCTATCTCTTTCACGTAACCCCGTTTTACCAAGAAAATACAAAAAAAATATGATTTTATGCCAACATTTTGCAAAAATAAAATAAGTGTTTATCACAAATGTTGACTTTCCGCTGGTGAGAATAAGAATAATTTTGACTTGACCGAGCGTGTGGAGCTCTAGCTTACTCCATTAACCTTTATAAATGTATAAGCTTTTGCTAGTATTTTATACAAGAAGCTTTAAAATGCGACTTCTAGCTCAAAATGCCAAGATTTTGCAAGTTTCCATAAATGACTTTAAATATGCAAAGCTTAATTTTATTTGGCTAAGCATTCGCGGATCTTTTTATTAAAGATTTTAAATTTGCGAAGAACGAGAAATGATATAGTTAAATATAAGTTGGAATGCTAAGCAAGGATTAGTTAAAAATCTTAAAAGCTCATAAGTGTAATTTGTGGCTTTTTCTCCGAGTAGCTTCTAAAATGACTAATAACACGTGCTCTTTTTGAAAGACAAGTTAGAGTTTTATCACTCTTAAAAGTCCGTTAAGATCAACATTTTTAGAGTAAAAACCTTTATCGATGAATTGATAAATAAGAGTTTTTGATCAAAAATATGTTTTAATTTTCTAAAAAGAAATTTTCCCTTTATGCAGTGTAAATATAAATGTTGTAAAAAAAAAATTAAATCTTAATAGATTTAAAAATATATATCTATATATATATATATTATATATATATATATATATATATATAATATATATATATATATGAGTGAATAAGATATAATGTTGATATTTTAAGTTGCCTTTTAAATTAAGGGAAAATGTCTTTTTTCTATAATTTTAACATTTCTTTTGAAAACTTAAAACTGGTTTTAATTCCTTTAAATTTTGAAATGGACGTTTGTTATAATTTCTGGATCAGATTTCTTGTGAGCGTGTTCAAAAGCTGGGCAATTGGCCGATCGAGGTCGGGGAGGTTCCGAGAAGAAAGTCACTCTAAAAGGAAATTAACTTAACCTACAATGTCTTTATTTTGGAGGATTTAAACTTGCCTTTGGTTATAAACTTTACTTAGTTTTATAGAAATTTTTTTTTAGTAAAGGGTTCAAAAGTCGGAGAGTCTCGACAAATTATTCTCTGAGGGGTGTCAAAAGCCCGGTCACTTAGCCGACGAGGTTGGGATGTGCCGAGAAGAAATGTTGCTACATGGGACAATCTCACCTTTGAATTCATATAACTAAAAGTGGAACGTGAAACTTGGAAAGGTTATAACTATCTAAAAACGTGGGTTGGATGGTCAAAATTCAAACTGAGCACACACACTGTAATATATAATATCTGTCGAGAGGAGAAGTTTTACACAAATTGCAAATATGAGTAGCGTTAGCATCCCAACTTGTAATTAACAATGATTTTGTTTTTAAGCTTAGTTTGGGAATAAGTGAAAAATCAAGGACGATGAATTTATCCTTTTAGGGCACCTTAGGATTGAGGTGTTTCTTATTCAGTGATCCTAAATGTTATGATCAATAATGAAAGTCAAGCATGTTGTACATAATGAAAAAATAAGAAAAATATGTGTGCAAGAAAGAAAATGGTAAAAACGGGGAGTGTTTAAAAAACTAGTAATTTCTTAATCCCTTTTAATTTTACACTTTGCTACTTTTCAAGGTATTTAATTTAAGGGGATTGAAATTTTTGGTTTTCTAAACATGGATTTATTTCATTGCGTGAGGACACATCAATAGTTTATTATGAGGGTTTTTGGTATGTGCTTAAATACACATACCTTTATCTCAATAAAACAAGCTTAAATGACCAAAAACGGACTTAAAATGCCAAATATATGCTTGTTTTGTTTACTACGCATGTAACGGATATTCACAAAAAGACAAAAACAAGGCAAAAACCAGACAAAACCAAGAACGGGATTGGAAAGAGCGTCAAAAACTAAAGTCGAAGGCGTACGCATCTTAGTAGGCCAACCCAACCCACGTTAATGGGCCAAGTCAGCCCATTATGCCATTTATACCAAAGCCTTAAACCATAAAAAGCCCGAAACCATTAAATATTAAAACCGGCCCAACAAGCCCAAAAACCATAACCCTGTTAGACTTTAACTAAAATATTTCAGTTAAGTCTTTACCCCGTTAGTCATTGAGGACTAACACCGTTAGTCCCTACACCATTGCACCGTTAGTCCCTAAACCAAACAAACACCTAACGGTCGTTAACCCTTTTGTAATTTTTTCATTTCCGATTATATGTAACGTATTGAATTTAATGTTTTAATGTTTCGTTTGATTTGTTGAAGTATGATTTTGGATGTTTGTTGGTTAATGATTCGAACGAGTCAAAGATTTTCCAGGTTTAATATTTATATCGATTGCTCTTTTTCTTTTTGTTCTTATTTGTCGCAGCAATAACCAAATAAGTTGTCACATTGCTTATGTTGGTTACGGGTTGTTCGGAAATAAACTTATGGTATAGCTTATTGCTCAAACTCTTTGTCCTTTCTAATCTCGTTTTTCTTTTCTAATTTTACATTTAAGCTCGGGGGGGGATTTTTTTTTTCAAAAAAACTATAACAAGGGTGCGATGAGATTTGGATCTCGGTTTATTTTTAAGCCTAGTTTCTTTTTAAGTTTCGAGAGCAACTTAGATTAGTAGCTAATTTTTTTTATAACACCTCGTGTTTTAGGTCATTGTATGACATTATGTAATTCACAATTTATTTTTAGGGTTTTACGCGTTTGCTTTCACTGAGTCGTAATCTTTTAAGCTAAATCGCGTAAACTAAATCTGATCATTCAATTGTAAAGCGGGCATTAAATACAATTAAGCGTTTACTCATGGCAAGGGGTTAATTATGGATTTTTAGAGGATAAATTATTATTATTGCACATTTTATTTTTTATTGGCTACGTTAAGTTGTTTACGTTTACGTGTTATAATTACGTTAGGCCTTCCCGGGAAGCACGTTAAATACCTTTAATACGGCTTCATCAAATAACCCAAATTTTATACCCAATACTTAAAGTTTATTTAAAACTTCAAGTATTTATCACTTTTTTTACATATTCTTTCATGAAAGGAATTCAAACCCAATCCCTACAATGTTCAATAAATTATACATTGTTTTGATTTATTACTACATTATACTTCATATAATTGCAAGTATAAATTTATAAAAGGACCTAAAACATTATCCTAACATATTTTACACATGCATAAATTCAATGTATAATTCTAGGAAAGCAAAGATAGGGACCAAGGAACCATCACAATTAACTTCTTAATGCATCTTATATCAACTTGGAAACTCATGAACTAGCTCTTATTCCAAGATAAGCTTCATATTTCTTTCCAAGTTCTTCTTATTCCTTTGCACCCTTGCATTAATCAAAACTAGACCAATAAATATATCTTCATGAATTCCCACAAGTAGTACTATTTTAACACTTGCATGTGTGAGATAAAGGGATCATAAACTTCATTTCATTACTAGAAAAAAAAATCAAAAACTCTACATTTCCTTTGTTTCTTACCCCACGGCTCCAAAATTTTTATTTGGGCAAATTACCATTTCTTGTTTTTCTTTATCATTTTACAAGCATATACACATCAATTCCTATAGACCTTTCTTAAGGTGTTTTTCAATGGGAGTTGGTTCACTTATTTGGAAGCAAGGAAGCAAGAAGGAAAAAAAAGGGTTATCTTGGAAAAAAATTAGGGTTTCTTCCTATTTTTTTCAAGCCAAGCTGGGTTTATTCACAAGGGGTGTGATCTTTATTTCTTATCTTACTCATCCAACACAAGGTTTATATTCAAAAACTTAATCTATTCATATTTAATATTATATGTGTTCAATATGCTTTACTTAGTTAAATCACCATTTCTGGGTACTTTTGAATTATGTAAAATGGAATTTTACTTATGGATTATATTTTAATGAATTTATTTACATTGTCCACTTTGGATGCTAATATGATGTTAAAAGGGGATGTATAAGTGTTTTAAACTTGTTGTTTATGTATACACATGTTTATGTGCAAATTAGGGGGTTTCTAAAAAGTTAACTTATTGAGGTTACAATTCGAAAATGATTGATAGTTAAAACTTTGTTTCTTGAAACCACTGAGTAAAGGTATGATCTAATTGGACTTTTATATATGTAAAAACATAAGATATAAATGTTGTGAAGTTGTATGGCAATAAGGTATAACTTAAATTGGTATTTAAAATCAAGCTTAAAACATGTCTAAATCACAAACCTCAAACCTTCTATTTTGTTCCATATTTTGGGAAGCACCCATATTTATAGCTTTTTAAAGATAGTACATCTCATGACGGGATTCCAAATGATTAGAACATTCGAAAAATCCATTTTATAACGCCGGAAGTTCGCTAGTTAACGAAGTTTACGACGCTAAATACTTTATAAAAAACAAAATTTTTATTAAACAGTTTCTATTCATAGGGCAGTAACTTTATACCTTTGTAAAACTCATTAAATATGATTAAAAACTTTAAATTACGAGAACGTGTTCGAATGAATCGCTAACAGTAGGAGCTTATAACGAATAAGATACGACAAAACGGGGTTTTACTGTAATTAAAAATATAAAACTCGGTTTTACAGTGTATGAAAGTAAACAAACACTATTCATCAACAGAATCTCTTAACTAAAAATGTGATTTTTTTGATCACTTTAGATGTATTAATTTTTTTCGTCTTAATACGAAAGCGTGGGCGTAAAGAAACGCGAGAAACAGGGACTTAAAAAATCGACACAAAGTTATGTCATTTTTTGCTAAGGCGTAATTATAATTGTTTTTACCTTTTAAAATGATGATTTCACATAAACGATTAGGATGGTAATTATAGCTTATATAGAATATATAAGTTATTTAGTTATCGCAGTGCTATTATTACTCAGGGAATTTTCATAATGAGGCTTCATTCGGGATAGTGTATTGACGAGTTGTTGGTTTACACTTTATAGTGTCCTTAACTCCTAGTACGTCATGACCTTTTAAATTATGATTAGCCACGAACGTAGTACGATTGATAAAACTATATAGTTTATATATTGTTTTTGTTAGGGACAAGTACTTGTATACTGATTCGTCCTAATATTTATCGAGGGTTGCATTCGGGCGTTTAGAGTGAGCGTTTTTACTTTGGATTATTTTGTATCAGGTTTACTCAATCAAGGTGAGTTCATAGCCCCATTTTTTTACAATTATTATATTACAAGTTTTTGGGGTGAGAACATATTGCTTTGTTTTACAAAAATTGGGACGCAAGTGTTAATTTATCATTTGATTAGTGTTGCTAAAGTAGCGAATAACCATATGCCATGAACTCATTGGAACTGTCAATTACTGGTATGTGAGCGCGAATGAGATCTCATGGTGGATACTGGATGTTACGATTAAAGTGTCCTAATAAACTCCTATAGTAGCGATAAACCACTTATTTGGGATTGACCTTCCAAGTTCGGGTGGGGCTAATGCTATCATCTGGAAAACGAACGTAATCATGTCGCATAACTGGGATGTTACGGGTTTGAACACATCAATGGGAAAAGTAGGGCAATATTTTATTTATTGTATTAAATTTTGTCGAGCTTCTGTGTCATGAGCTTATGCAAACGTAATTTGCTTTTGTGATGTCTGCATCTGTTGATTTATCACTGGGAAAGTCTTGCGGTCCTGCATATATCATTTACATATAACCTATGAAATTCACCACAACTTTAGGCTTGACGCTATTAATTGAATGTTTTTCGGATTTCATTAAGCACGTGGTGCGACAGGGATGACATTGGTGGTTATATTTTGAAGTTCTGTATTAATAAGGAATTAGTCGCATTTTCATTTTGTTTATCTGTTATGCGCTGGAAAATCTTTGTATTTAATATACAAGTGAACAAGTAAAGTTTGGGCTTTTTGTACCACTACTTTATTAATCCCAATGTATACATGTTTTAAAATGACTTTTTTGTTCGTTCTCTATTTTTTTTGTGTTTTTGGTATAAGAAAAGTAAACACGCTCCGGGACCCTTATTCCGCTTGCGACCCTATTTGTAGGGTGTTATTCGATTTGGTTTTCAACGATAGCCAAGGTTTTGAGGAAACATGGGCAAATGTTTTTTGCTGTACTTTAACGTTTTCAAACTTTGCCAATTCATACAAAGGGGTTTTCACGAGGACATACATACACTAAATTGTGCATTATGTCGGTTAGGGCTAGATGGCTTTTGCATGATTGATATTCATGATTTGTTGATATAACTTGTTATAATATATATATGTATAATTACTATAAGAGGATTATTTAGCATACTATTATTAAGCCTAATTTTGATGTTAGGATGATTATCTTGTTAAGAATTATGTGCATTTTTAGTTACATCTACATTAAGGTATCCTTTCCAGTTGACGGACGAATTCTAGACATTGGTTCACCTGGATGTCGATGGGACAACCTTATGCCTGAGGGATCCCCATATGCTTGTCATAATGGGCGGCTTATGAGGGTTCCACCATCGCATGGACTACCCATTCCTGGACCCGAGGTTCCACCATCGCCTGACTACATACCTGGCCCCGAGGAGCCGCAGTCACCTCCCCTACTAGACTTTGTTCATGAGCCGATGTACCCTGAGTACATGCCACGGGAGGATGAGATACTCCTGGCCGAGGTAGCAACCACTACCCTTGCTGTGCTGCACTTCACCCAACTGCAGATTCCACCAGGATTATGTAATGAGTCTGTATCGGAGGAAGAGCCATAGGGAGGGAACGATGGAGGATCCGAGGAGGATCAGCTTGACATATACCTGTGAGGGGGATGTTGATGAGGATGAGGAATGAGGGAGGAGGAATGAGTTGAGGCGGAGCGAGGAGCAACCCAGCTATTTACACCGTTATGACTGCCAGGGATAATCTATCTGGGGTGAGCCCCATCCATTTTACACGTCCTCATAGGGAATGAGGTTGAGCGGGACTTTATTGCCTTAACACCCCTACCACCATTCACCAACTAACTCTCCACTATCACTCCATGTACATAGATACCATACCACCATTACCTATTACCATCACACCCACTAATTATGCCCTACTCATATTGAGATTCCCGAGAGTTGTTTACCGACTTCGGAAAGAGGGTGCGTTGCTTCTCCCACCCTAGTCATGAGGTCGGGGAGAGTTCAGCAGCTGGTGCTGCTAGGCAGGATTTAGATTTGCCATAGCCGAGGGAAGACCCTTATTCTATAGCAAAGGGGAGGACATTTATGGATTTGTCGATATGGGTTGATGTTCCCTCCTTGATGTTCGATGTTCTAGGGAGTTAGACTATGTAATTTACAGTACACATTACGGATACATGGGATGATCTGGTAGGAGCCATCGATGAGATTGCACCGACCACCGTAGAGGGGGTCAATCAGAGGGTTACCGATCTTGCTACCATTGTTGAGGAGGAGACTACTAGCATGTATGGTATTATGGAGGATGCTCAAGATGACCGGTCTCAACTGAGAGGCCGAGTCAACTTGTTGTATAGGGATAGGCCTGTTCATCGTCGTTTAGCAGTAATGATAGAGAGAGAGGCTAAGATGGCTCGTGAGGCTTGGGGACTATCCATGGATGCTAGCGACTATGCACGTTCAGATGTTATGTCATTACGTACTACGGTAGTGGCGCAGAGTGCATTGATTTCAGAGTTACAGTCAGCAGATCACAGGAGACAGAGGGTGATTACAGAGTTGTTAGCATCAGACCATAAGAGACAGGTTCAGTTGACTAAGACATTGAGGTTGCTGAAAGGACTACAGACACAGATGGTCGAGTTTCAGAGGCAGCATGGACCCGCAAAAGGTCCGGCACAGCCTGATGCACCAGGAGAGGCTGGTAGCAGTTCCTAGATTTGGTTATGTTGTAGCTATGCTATGCAGCCTGTTAAGTATTATGGGTTATTCCCAGCTAGCAGACTGTATAGATCTTTTGTTTTGTTTAGCTACCCAGTATAGGTCTTTTGTTCAGGTATTATCTACCTTGTACAGCATACTAAGTGTTACGGGTATATCCCGGCTAGTATGGCTTTAGGTTGTTTCTTTTGTCTTGTAACCTAAGTGTAGTAATCATCTTGTATCTGAACCGAACATGTATGTTTTTCCAAGTTATATATGAAATGGACGGATTACGTTATCTATGAAATCGAATTTATTATAAATGAATGTCGATTTGGTTATACCATGGTTAATTTCAATAACAGTTGTACATTTCACTGTGTGATGTGATCTCGTTTTATTTAATGTGTATATGTTATGTCATAGTTATGATTTTATGAAATCTAACGGGTATTATGTTTTCTTGTGATTTAAAGAAAATGGCACCAAAGAGAAGGACCACGAGGTTAAACCCAGGTGCAACACCAACACCAGTCACAGACACTCATACCACTACATCTGTCACCAATGCCCAAATTCAGGCAATGATTAACGAAGGCGTTACTGCTGCACTGGCAGCACGTGATGCAACCAGAAATGGCGATGATAGCCATACTTCAGGAACGGGTGCCAGAAGGCCTGTGCAAGTTGCTCGTGAATGCACCTACCCGGACTTCCTAAAATGCCAACCCTTGAACTTCAAGGGCACTAAGGGAGTGGTTGGACTCACTCAGTGGTTTGAAAAGATAGAGTCTATTTACAGCATAAGCAACTGTACAGTAGCATGCCAGGTCAAATTTGCTACGTGTACCCTGCAAGGAAATGCTCTTACATGGTGGAACTCCCATGTTAAGACCACTACTCCTAAAGCTGCCCATGCAATGCCATGGAGGACACTGAAAAAGATGATGACAAACAAATACTACCCAAGGGGCGAAATTAAGAAATTGGAGTTTGAAATGTGGAATTTGAAGGTGAAGGGTACCTATTAGCCTCAATTTATTGAGTCGAACAAGGAAGTTCGGTCACTCTACGATGGAGCTTCGGTCTTTAATTAGTTAATGTAAGAAATATGTCGCGGTGGCTTTGCCCGACACGATCCATGGCAGTGCTGATGAAACTAAGCCAAAAAACTATGCAGGATGCCATTAAGTTCGCCATGAACTCATGGACAAGAAGTTCAACACTTGGGTTTGAACGTCAGACTGTCACAAAAGAAAGTCTAATGACACCGCTAGGAACAACCAGAATTAGCAACCAAACAAGAGACAAAACACTGGAAGAGCTTATGCACGGGGAATTGGTGACGGAAGACCATCGGTGTGCTAGAACTCGGGGTCAAATGTAACTATCCCATGATGGTCTTGTGCTCCCAAATTGCCTACAAGTGCCACGATTTGGCCATTTAGGTCGTGACTGAAGAATCCCTAAATGTCAACATTGGGGCTAATCAGAGGACTTGTTTTGAATGTGGTGCTTAGGGGCATTTCAAGAAGGATTGCCCAAAATGGAAGAACAACAACAACCAGGGTAATCAGGCTGGAAATGTTAAGGCTCGGGCAAAGGTGTATGCCGTGGGCAATGCAGGGGCAAACCCGGACAACAATGTCATCACGGGTATGTTTCTCCTAAACAACCGATATGCATCTATTTTATTTGATACCGGTGCCGATAGAAGTTTTGTATATTCTGATTAGCTCTCGAATGTTATCTACTCCATACTACATTTGATACATGATTATATGTCGAATAGCCGACAGGCAAATAGTTGGTGTGTTTAAACACTATACCGGGGTGTGTACGTTAAACCTCTTAAATCATCCTTTCAAACATAGACCTAATACCGTAGAACTAGGTAGTTTGGACGTGATTAATTGGTATGGATTGGTTGGCCATGTAACCATGCGTTATTGTCTGTACGGGAACAAGATCGTTCGTATTCCTTTTGGAAGAAGAAATTTTATCGTTTCGTGTGAGGGAAAAAGCAGCAATAATCGAAACCCCGATTAAAAATCATCCGTGTACTAAGGCTCAAGAGGTATTTAATGAATGGTTGTCAGTTATTCTTAGCAATATATCACCGAAACCAAAGACGAAGACATGTCAAAGGGAGGAAAACACGACTCAAAGATGTGCAAAGTTGTTTAAGAATTTCTGAAGTCTTTCCTGAAGGACTTGCGGGTATACCCCCCACTCGACAAGTGGAGTTTCAAATCAATTTGGTAACTGGGGTGACTAACACCTGCTTGCACGGGCACCATATAGACTTTTGCACCGTCGATTGGAAGGAACTAGCGGAGCAACTGCTGAAATTAGGACAAAGGTTCTTAAGACCAAGTTCCTCCACCTGGGGAGCTCGGTTCTGTTTGTGAAGAAGAAAGATGGGTCTTTTAGGTATGTGCATCGATTACAGGAATTGAACAAAACTGGACAGTGAAGACTGCTACCACTCCCAAGGATCGATGACCTATTCGACCAGCTGCAAGGGTCGAGTATTTATTCAAAGATCGATCTGAGGTCAAGGTTATCACCAGTTGAAAGTTTGAGAAGAAGACATTCCCAAGACTGCATTCAGGACTCGATATGGTCACTATGAATTCCAAGTCATGTCTTTTGGTTTGACTAATGCATTGGCCGTGTTTATAGACCTTATGAACCGGGTGTGTAAACCGTATCTGGACAAGTTTTTAATTGTCTTCATCGATGACATTTTGATCTACTCCAAAAGTAAGAAGGAACATGAGAGACAACTTAGGCAGATCTTGAATTGCATAAGAAGAAGAATTTGTACAGCCAAGTTCTCCAAGTGTGAATTCTGGATTTCCATGGGGTCAATTCCTCGGTCACGTAATTGACTGTCGAGGTATTCACGTTGACCCTGCCAATATTGAATCTATCAAAGATTGGGCGTCTCCTAAAACACCAACAGAGTTTCGCTAATTTTTGGGCCTTGCCGGCTATTATAGAAGATTCATCAATTTCAAAGATCGCCAAGACAATGACCCAAGCTAACCCTGAAAGTGTCGTCAAGTTTGATTGGGGCAAGAAACAAGAAGCTGGCTTTTCAACTGTTTGAAGCAAAAAGCTGTGCAGTGCACATCTGGCCCTCATACCTGAGGGAAGCGAAGATTTCATCGCTACTGCGATGCTTCAAAGAAGGTTTGGGCTTTGTGTTGATGCAAAGAGAAAAGGTGTGATTCTTTATGCATCACGCCAGTAAAAATTCATGAAAAGAACTATACGACTTCATGATTTAGGAACTTGGGGCAAGTAGTGTTCGCTCTAAATAAATTTCTGGAGGCACGATCTGTACGGAACCAAGTGCACGGTTGTTAATGATCACAAAGTTTACAAACACATTTTGATCAGAAGAATTAAATATGAGGCAACGTCGATAGTTAGAGTGCTGAGTGATTACGATTGCGAAATTCGTTATCACCCAGGGAAGGCGAATGTTGTTGCTGATGCTCTGAGCAGGAAGGAACGAGAACCACTAAGGGTTCGGGCCTTAGTAATGACTATTGGCTTGGATCTTCCTAAACAAATCTTGAAAGCTCAGACTGAAGCACGAAAGCCGGAGAACATCAAGAAGGAGGATGTTGGAGGTATATTGGTTAAGAATTCAAAAGATCCGGAGAAACTTAGAACGGAAAAGTTGGAACCACGTGCGGATGGAACTATGTGCTTAAATGGCAGGAGTTGGTTACCATGTTATGGCGACTTAAGGACTGTGATCATGCACGAGTCCCACAAGTCTAAATACTCTATTCATCCGGGTTCTGACAAAATGTACCAGGATATGAAGAGACTATTATGGTGCCCAATATCAAAGCCAACCAAAACATAGCTACCTATGTTAGCAAATGTTTGACCTGTGCTAAGGTCAAGGCCGAACATCAGAGACCATCGGGTTTGTTAGTACAACCCGAGATACCTCAATGGAAGTGGGACAACATCACGATGGATTTTGTCACGAAGCTTCCTAAGTCGTCACAAGGTTATGACACTATTTGGGTGATCGTTGACCGACTTACAAAGTCTGCCATTTTTATGCCAATGAGGGAAACGGATCCTATGGATAAACTGGCAAAAATGTACCTAAAGGAGGTAGTCATGAAGCATGGAATACATGTTTCAATTATCTGTAATCGTGACCCTCGGTTCGCATCAAATTTCCGGAGGTCACTTCAGAAGACTTTGGGTAAAAGTTTAGATATGAGTACTGCATATCATCCGCAAACCGACGGACAAAGCCGAGGGAGATCCATCCAAACTCTCTGGATATGCTACATGCTTGCGTAATCAACTTTGGAAATGGTTGGGTTAAACATTTGCCATTAGTCGAGTTTTCATACAATAACAGTTATCATGCTAGCATTTAAGTGCGTTGCACGTTTGAAGCACTTATGGTCGTAAGTGTCGTTCACCCGACTTTTGTGTTGGGCCGGGATTGGACAAGTTCAAACTCATGGTCCAGAATTAGTGTAAGAAACAACGGAGATGATCATCCAGATTAACAATGGCATTCTACGCTTGCGATCGACAAAAAGAGCTACGTGATTTTAAAGCGTAAACCGATGGAATTTCAGTTGGAGGAGATAAAAGTTATGCTTATGGTTTCGCCTTGGAAAGGGGTAGTACGATTGCAAACGGGGGTAGGGAAGTTTAAACCCCAGATATGTCGGACCTTTCAAAGTGTTGAAAAAGGTTGAAGCCGTTGCTTACAAGCTTGAGCTTCCTCAAGAGAGAATGAGCAGGGTCCACAATACGTTTCATGTATCCAACTTGAAGAAATGTTATTCTGAAATACCGTTAGTCGTTAGTTGGAAGGATCTGCAAGTAGATGACATGCTTCATTTTGTTGGAAGAGCTGTTGAAATCATGAGGATCAGCGAAAGTCAAACAATTGAGGCGAGCCGTGTCCCAATTTTCAAGGTTCGATGGAACTCTAGGCGGGGTCCTGAGTTTACTTCGGGAACTTTGAAGATCAATTCAGGAAGAAAATATCATACCTCTTCACCAAAGACCGCACCATCATCAAGTGCCTTGTCATAAGCATTGTGGACAAGACTCATTTATGGGGGAAGATTATAAACAACTCGTATGTTTTAGGGTCATTGTATGAAATTATGTAATTTCACAATTTTTTTTAGGGTTTTAGCGTTTTGCTTTTAAATCGTAATCGTTTTATGCTAAATCGCGTAAACTAAAAAAAATGATCATGTCAATGAAGCGGGCCATTAAACAATTAAATTTTTCATCAAGCAAGTGTTATATGATTAATTAGAGGATAATTATGATCATTGCACTTTTGATTTATTATTTGCTACATTTAAGTGTTTAGTTTCGCGTTAAAATCGTTTAGGCCCTTCCCGGAAGCACGTTAACTTATCTTACGCTTCATCAATATACCCAAAAATTATACCAATATTAAAGTTTATTTAAAACTTCATAGTATTTATCACATTTTATACTATTCTATACATATTCATTATGAAGGAATTCAAATCATAACTTACAATGTACAAGTTATACATTTTTCTAAGTCTATACTACATTATACTTTATATAATGCAAGTATACATTATATAAATGATCAAATACATATCTAGCTTATACATATACATATATTTCGTGTATAATGACTAGGATAAGCCAAGAAGAGTCACCAAGAAGCTTTGTAAAAGATCTAGCATGCAACTTGAACCATGACTCATCTATGACTAGCTTTTCTCATCCAAGATAAGCTTCAACCTTTCTCATGTCATCCAATCTTCTTCAAGAAGCTTTGCCACCTTGCACACATCAACTAGACACTAAAATATCTTCCTAGTAGTATAAATACCCATGCATGTGTGAGCTAAGAAGTCATAACACATTTCCTTATCAAAGAAATCACAAAATCTCTTCCTTTGTTCACTCCAAAACCCACGGCTCAAAATAGCCTCCAAACCAAATCCATAGCTTGATTTTCTATCATTATACAAGCATATACACATCATTCCTAAGACCTTCTAAGGTGTTTTCAAGAGTTGGTTCACCATTTGCAAGCAAGGAAGCAAGAAAGGAAAAATTAGGGTTTTTGGTTGAAATTAGGGTTTTCATCCTAATTTTTCAAGCCAAGAGGTTTAATCACAAGGGTGTGATTGTTATTCTTATCTCTACTCATCCACACAAGGTTATATCAAAAGCTTAATCTATTCATATTTAAGATTTTATGTGTTCATATGTTATATTTAGCTAAATCACCATTTAGGGTACTTTTGAATATGTAAAATGAATTTTTACTTATGATCATTGTTTTGTACACTTATTTACATGTCATATGGATGATAATATTATGTTAAAAGGGATGTATAAGTGTTTTAACATGTTGGTTAAGTATTAACATGTATAAGTGCAAATTAGGGTTTCTAAAAGTTTTCTTAATAAATTACAAGTGAAAATGGTAAAATAACATGTTAATCTTGTTATCTTGGACTCACATGAGCAAAGTATGAACTAATGAATTTAATATATGTAAGACATAAGATATAATTGTTGTAAAGTAGTTGTAACTAAGTGTTGAATCTAAATGGTACAAAAATCATGCTTAAAACATGTCTAAATCACAAAACCTCAAACTTTCTGTTTTGGTTCGATTTTGAAAGCACCCATATTATGTTTTATAAAGATAGTACATCTCATGAGGATTCCAAAATGATAAGAAACTCGAAAATCCGATTTATAACGAAGAAGATACGCTAGTTACGAGTTTACGACGCTAAATACTTTATAAAACAAATTTTATAAAAAGTTACTATTCATGGCAGAAACTTATACTTTGTAAACATCAATAATATGATAAAACTTTCAATTACGAGAACGTGTTCGAAAGAATCGCTAAAAACGGAGCTATAACGAATAAGATACGACAAAAACGGGTTTTACGTTAATTAAAAGTATAAAAACGATTATATAGCTGTTATGAACAGTAAAAACACTATTCATCACAGAATCTCAAAAACCTAAAAATGTGATTTTATGATCACTCGTCTTAATACGAAAGCGTGGGCGTAAGAAACGCGAGAAACGGGCTTAAAACGACAAAGTTATGTCATTTTTGCTAAAGGCGTAATTATAAACGTTTTTACTTTATAAATACGATTTCACTTAAACGATTAGATGGTGATATAGCTATATAGAAATATATATGTTATTAGTTATCAAAGTGCTATATTACTAGGGAATTTCATAATGAGGCTTCTTCGGATGGCGTATTGACGAGTTGTTGGATTTACGATTTAAAGTGTCCTAACTCCTCGTACGTCATGTCATGACCTCTTAAATTATGATAGCCCGAACGATAGTACGATGATAACTATATAGGATTATATACAGTTGTTGTTAGACAACGTACTTGAATACTGATTCGACCTATATTAACTAGGTTGCATTCGGGCGTTAGCGTGACGCGTTTTTATTTGGGATATTTTATTATCAATTTACTCACTCAAGGTGAGTTCATAGCCCCATGTTTTACAATTATTAATTTACAAGTTTTTGGGGTGAGAAACATATGCATGTTTTACAAATTGGACGCAAGTGTACATTTTATCATGATTACGTTTTGCCTAAGTAGCGATAACCCACTATGCCCATGAATCATGAACTGTCAATTACTGGAATGTGAGCGCGAATGATTATAGATAGATCTATTTGGGATTGACCTCCCCGTTCGGGTGACTAGCTATCACTGGAAACGAACGTATATCATGTCGGATTTTGGATGTTACGGGTTGAACATCATCACGGGCAATGTAGGCAATATTTATATATTGTATTCATTTATGTCGAGCTTCGGTGTCATGAGCTTAGGAAAACGTAATTACATTTTGTGATGTCTGCATCTGTTGCATTATCACGGGGAAAGTCTTGCGGTCCTGCATATACATTTACATAAACCTATGAAATTCACCAACTTTATGTTGACGTTTTAAATGCAATGTTTTTCAGGAGGCCATTAAGCACGAGGTGCGAAGGATACATTGGTGGTTATATTTTGAAGTCATGCATTAAAGATTTAGTCGCATTACATTTTGTATATCTGTTATGGGCTGGAAATCTTTGTAATAATAACAAGTAAACAAGTAAAGCTTTGGGCTTTTGTAACACATACTTTATTAAATCCAATGTATCAGTTTTAAACGACTTTTTGGTCGTTCTTATATTATCTTGTGTTATTGATCTGAGAAGTAACACGCCCCGGGCCCTTATTCCGCTGCGACCCAATTTGGGGGTGTTACAGATTGGTATCAAGAGCCAAGGTTATAGAGAACCAGGTCAAATGTTTTTGCTGGACTATAACCGTTTTCAAACATTGCATTCATACAAAGGGGTTTTCACGGGACATACATACACTAATTGTGCATTAGTCGGTTAGGCTAGATGCATGCATGATTGATATTCATGATTGATATACATGTTATAATATAAATGTATATTACTATAAGAGTCTTATATTAGCATACTTATATAAGCTAATTTTGATTTCAGATATTATCATGTCAGATTCTGAGCATTCTACAGTTACATACACATCAGTATCCATTCCAGTCGAGGACGATTCAGATATTGGCTCACCAGGAGTCGATGGACCACCCATTATGCCAGAGGACCCATATGCTTACATAATGGCTGCTTATCAGGTTCCACCATCGCCTGACTACATACCTGGCCCTGAGGTTCCACCATCGCCTGACTACATACCTGGCCTCGAGGTTCCACCATTGCCTGACTACATACCTAGCCCCGAGGAGCCGCAGTCACCTCCCCTACTAGACTTTGTTCCTGAGTCTGATCTGGAGGAGGAGCCGGAAGAGGATCCTAAGGAGGATCTAGCTGACTACCCTGCAGATAGGGATGATGCATGCCACACCTACAGCATATCAACCAGTATATGTTCCGAGTCCGATCCGGAGTGAGGACTATCAGGAACCCGAGGAGGAACCGAGCTGATACCCTGCAGATAAGGATGATGATGATGAAGAAGAGTGTACGGGATGAGGAGAGGAGAGGAGCACCAAGCTCCGCCGACTAATGGTCCCCACTGAACCCCGTAAGACTGCCAGGGAAATCTATCCGGGATTACGAGGAGGAGGATGAGGAGGAGGAGGAGCACCTAGCTCCTGCCGACTATACAGTTGTTGCTTTACCAGCTGTTGATCATGTCCCATCCGAGGAGGAGACCGAGCCGTTTGAGACTGATGAGTGTGCGGCCACACCACCATCACCACCATCACCCCTCATTCCATACTCATCACCACTTCCCCAGATACCATCTCCACCATTACCTATACCATCACCACCACCCAATAGCCCTACTCATATCGAAGTTCCTGAGAGTTGTTTACCGCTTCGGAAGAGGCTGCGTTTTGCTGCTCCCACCCCTAATCATGAGGTCGGGGAGAGTTCAGCAGCCGGTGCTGCTAGGCAGGATGGACCTGCCGTAGCGAGGGAAGACCCTTATTCCGTAGCAAGGGGAGACCTTTATGGATTTGTCGATAGGGTAGATGTCGCTCCCGGACGTCCGATGTCTAGGGAGTTAGACTATGGCATTACAGATACATGGGATGATCTGGTAGGAGCCATCGAGGAGATTGCACCGACCACCCTAGAGGGGGTCAATCAGAGGGTTACCAATCTTTCTACCACTGTTGAGCAGGAGACTACCATCATGTATGGTATGATGGAGGATGCTCAAGATGACCGGTCTCTACTAAGAGCCCGAGTCAAACTGTTGTATAGGGATAGGCCTATTCATCGTCGTTTAGCAGTAATGATAGAGAGAGAGGCTAGGATGGCTCGTGAGGCTTGGGGATTATCCATGGATGCTAGCGACTATGCACGTTCAGATGTTATG
This sequence comes from Tanacetum coccineum, assembly GCA_026074375.1. Classification (NCBI taxonomy): domain Eukaryota; kingdom Viridiplantae; phylum Streptophyta; class Magnoliopsida; order Asterales; family Asteraceae; genus Tanacetum; species Tanacetum coccineum. The sequence continues at coordinate 1,466 of BQNB010014169.1, read as the reverse complement.
TCATTACGTACTACAATAGTGGGGCAGCGTGCATTGATTTCAGAGTTACAGTCAGCAGATCACAAGAGACAGGGGGTGATTAAAGAGTTGTTGGCAGCAGACCACTAGAGGCAGGTCGAGTTGACTAAGGCATTAAAGTTGCTGAAAGGACTACAAACTCAGATGGCCGAGTTTCAGAGGCAGCATGGACCCGCAAAAGGTCCGGCACAGCCTGATGCACCAGGGGAGGCTGGTAGCAGTTCCTAGATTTGGTTATGTTGTAGCTATGCTATGCAGCCTGTTAAGTATTATGGGTTATTCCCAGCTAGCAGACTGTATAGATCTTTTGTTTTGTTTAGCTACCCAGTATAGGTCTTTTGTTCAGGTATTATCTATCTTGTACAGCATACTAAGTGTTACGGGTATATCCCGGCTAGTATGGCTTTAAGTTGATTCTTTTGTCTTGTAACCTAAGTGTAGTAATCATTTTGTATCTGAACCAAACATGTATGTTTTTCCAAGTTATATATGAAATGGACGGATTACGTTATCTATGAAATCGAATTTATTATAAATGAATGTCGATTTGGTTATACCATGGTTAATTTCAATAACAGTTGTACATTTCACTGTGTGATGTGATCTCGTTTTATTTAATGTGTATATGTTATGTCATAGTTATGATTTTATGAAATCTAACGGGTATTATGTTTTCTTGTGATTTAAAGAAAATGGCACCAAAGAGAAGGACCACGAGGTTAAACCTAGGTGCAACACCAACACCAGTCACAGACACTTATACCACTACATCTGTCACCAATGCCCAACTTCAGGCAATGATTAACGAAGGCATTACTGCTGCACTGGCAGCACGTGATGCAACCAGGAATGGCGATGATAGCCATACTTCAGGAACGGGTGCCAGAAGGCCTGTGCAAGTTGCTCGTGAATGCACCTACCCGGACTTCCTAAAATGCCAACCCTTGAACTTCAAGGGCACTAAGGGAGTTGTTGGACTCACTCAGTGGTTCGAAAAGTAGAGTCTGTTTACAGCATAAGCAACTGTACAGTAGCATGCCAGGTCAAATTTGCTACGTGTACCTGACTAAGCGCGATCTTACTCCTTTTTACAAATAAATAAATATAAACAAATATAAATATATAATAAGGATCAAAATCCACAAAATCAATTAGACCGGAAGTAGTATAGAGAATCTCCGGGTCGTTATGTCCCAACGAGGCTTGAATGGAAAATCGAATGACGAATTGATAATCGAGGTTTGAATATGACAAGGATATGATTGGGCACTAAACCTAGTAAGCAAATGCACGAAAAGATAAGCAAGGAACATAAGCTAGAACAGGCATAAAAGCTCGGAATCGAAAAACACTAAAAACGTTTATACTAAGACACACACAAGCTCAAATAAGCTTAAGACAAATCAAATAAGCTAGACTAACTCTAAATAAGCAAATTCAACAAGCAA